>CAJQZJ010033015.1:1207511-1211033 GCA_907164525.1 Lophiomys imhausi | reverse complement strand
ACACACACACACACACACACACACACACACACACACACACACACACACACAAACCTGAATTATATTAAAAACAATCTTGCTTTTATTTATGCAACAAGGAGATTTCAAAAAATATCTGATTTTTGTTTTTGTTCTTTTTTTGATTTTTGTTGACTGGCAATCTCCCCTTGGTTCCTATCATCAGTTTTCAACATGGATAGACAGAGAATAGACAATTGATACCCAATTGTCGGATCAATTGTGAAAGTTGACTCTTAAAATTTTGCTAAACATAAATAACTCAAGCTTCGTTTTCCTATTTACGACATCAGCAAATCCCTGGAGTGAATTATCGCAGGAGATTTGACTCTCTGTCATTTTTCACTCTATCTATTGCACTTATTTTGCAATTTATCATTGGCATTCTGGTATCTTGTGACAGCAATTTTGGAAAGCTGAGGCACCTAGAGTGTTTCTTGTCAGTCCAGTGAAAATTTGCAACACACATTAAAGCTATTCCAAACAAAGCTATAGAGAAAATATTGAAATAAATTACCAAATCATTTTTGTCTCATTTAAAACTCTTCAGTTCCAGTATTAGATCCTTATAGAAAAAGTATTCGGTTAGCAAGTGCTACCCCAGAAGGCAGGTTATGCAGATTGAGACTACTCCTGGAAAACTATGACTACAAATTTAATAAGTGCTTAGCCTAGTTAATTCTGCTGCTGTGTATACTGAAATACAAATGGAACCCCAGGGTATTCCAGAGAATATTGAGGGATACCTGATGCAATTCACTCATCATTCATCTTCTTTACTGTCTAGATTCTGTGAATCATAGAAAACCTATTTTTTAAAAGTTCAGTAATTATGCAAGGTCATTTTTTTGCATCCTTGATTGTCAGCAAAAGCAAACTTTCAGTTCAACTCTGGCTATTCTCGACTTTAATTGTTTGCTGTGATGACTCTTCTGTTTATTTTTAGAATTAGTGATATTTAGAATCTCTAGAAGAGAATCTATGTGTCTCAGGGACAAATAGCACAGGGACAAACAGATACAGGAGTCTTGGAAATGCCACTATTTGTACCCTTAATTAAGAGTAGACTATAGCCAGGTGTGGTACACACCTATCATTCAATCACTCAGAAGGCAGAGGTAGGTTGATTGTTAATTTGAGGTCAGAATGGGAAGCAGATTCTCTCCCTCTCTCAGAAAGCAAAAAAAAAAAAAGAAAGAAAGAAAGAAAAGAAAAGAAAGAAAGAAAAAAGAAAAAGAAAACCAAGCATGCCTTTGTCACATCTCCAACTCCATTCCCCCGAAGTCAGAAATGTCCTGCCAATAACTTCAGGCAACAGCATGGTATAGTCAACAAAACGTACATATTGTTCTCTTCCATGCCTGCTCATCTACAGGTATTTTCTGCTTTGACAATAAGTATATTACAAGAATAAAATATAGTCAGTAATATACACCATGCTCCGTGGAGTATGCAACTGAAAGTGATATCAGAATTTCTGATGTGCATTGCCTCTATCACTGAACAATGGTATCTCATTGCATAGGAGGTATCTCAGAAACTATTGATGAATAAAGGCTTACAACTCTGTATCTTTAGTTGTTCTTAAAGACATTCATCTATGCATTCATAGGGAAGAACTGACAAACATTTCTTTAAAACAAATATATATACAGCAGTCAAAAGCTTGCTCCAAAACTAAGTACTGTAAAATTAAGCTTTCCCATGTCAGTCATGAGCAGCATGAGGACTGAATGAAACATCCAACACAGCTTGGCTTTGTTAGGATGGTGGCTGTGGAGAAGACCCCTGATGATCTTTAAGTCTGCATTCTATCTGTTTCTTTCGCCAAACACTGAACTTTGGTTTTACCTAAGTGCATTGTTTTGTAGTCCATATGAAAAAGAATGAGTTTGACAATGAAAACTCTAAAAGATTTTGCTGTGTTCATTTTATTTTCTCTTCTTGTTCCTCATTTTCATTTTTTCCTTTTATTCCTTTTTCCTTCATTGGTTACACTTCAAACTTCACTCCCCTTTATTTCCTTTCTTCTACTACCTATTTTTGTTCTTTCTTCCTGCCTCTTTCCATCCCTTCTGTGTCCACCCTGTTTTTTTTAACTTATTTATAAATATACCATATTCCAGGACTTCCAGTTCGAAAACATTGGATGAAAATGAAATCAAAGTTTAAAAAATAAAACAAAGCAAGCACAGTAGATCTGTTTAGCATCTCTGAAAAGCCAAAAGTTTTAACTGTGCTTAGCATTAGTCCAGTTTAAATGATAACCACTTTTTCTTCATAATTGTGATTAAATAATAGCAAAAAGGTTTCATATTAAAAGTTCATGAATAGTTGGGTTGGTGGCACATGAGTTTAATCCCAGCACTTGGGACGCAGAGGCAGGCAGATCTCTGTGAGTTCAAGGCCAGCCTGGTCTACAAAGTAAGTCTAGGACAGTCAAGAATACACAGAGAAACCCTGTCTTGAAAAAACTCATTAATAATAATAATAATAATAATAATAATAATAATTTTAAAAAGCATGACTCCTTTTTCAAGAGTAATTTTAAATTGCTAAAATGCAATTACTAACACTACCAGATGCTAATAAGTACTCACTAGTCAAACAGAGTGTGAATATTTATGTCACAGTTTAGTTGGTTGATATTTAGACTTAGTAAAAAAGGTTGTGTATCCTTCACTGGCTTCAAAGTCATGCCAGCCGCAGAGTGCTGGAATCACAGCTACAGGCTGTGTGCCATAGAGAAATTCTAACAGCCATTTGTTCTATTACTCTGTCTGTGAAGGGATGAACCGCCATTAAAATCTCAGAGGAAAGTCTGTGGACATGGAACAAACAAATTTAACAGAGAAGCTCACTGGCCTTTGGCATAAAAGCTTCCGAGTTGTCACAATGCAGGACAGCTTTTAAGGTAGACTATGCCCTGGTGAAGTGATCTCTGCTCCACCAGAGCCTCCACAGGGAGACCAGATGGAATCCTGGCACTGAGGGGGGGTGGGGGGTGGACACACGTCCTCTTCCCTAATCTGGACTCTTTTTTCAGTTGATAACAACTTGCAAATAGAAAAATGTTTTTCTTCAATGGAATATTACTGGGTATATTACATTCTTAAAGCCTATGCCAAACAATAGAGGCCGACACAGAATGATATCAAGGGAATATTTGTAGATCTTTTTCTAATAATTTGTCTCCTAGGGCTTTTTTATTATCTTACAGGCCCTTGCCATCTACATTATGGTTTCTAATTTTATGAGATTTATGTGTGTGAGATCGTGGGTGTCTCTACAGTTGTATGTGTTTCTTGAGCTTTTCCTTTGGCTCATTTTCTTCTGTTTGTTTGTTTGTTTTGTGTGGTATGAGTTTATTAAAAAAAATTTATGAGAATGTTTTTGCTTAATGTCAGTTGTGAGGCTGCTTAAGGCAGAGGTGTAAAGTATTAAATGTCTTGTGAGCTAGCAGGGACGTGTCTTACCCAGCTGTAACATGTAATCTGAGGACTT
>CAJQZJ010033015.1:1185011-1202511 GCA_907164525.1 Lophiomys imhausi | reverse complement strand
CAGGCTGTGGTTTCAGAGTCACTGTATCACCACTGACAGGCAAAATGTTAGAGAGGAGATTGATTGGAACTGAAATATGGAAGGGTCCAGTCACTTATAAGAAGGGAATGAATTTTGGTTTATTGTTAGTTCAGACGCCATGCAGTTTGTGTAAAATAACCATCAGAAAAGTCTGACTTAGGATCACCAAAGATATAGAATACATTTAGAATGCATAAAAAAACAGGCAAACACAAACAATAACCAACAACAAAACAAAACTAAATGAAAAACTTCTAAGAGCAAGTACACTGTTACTGAGTAAGTTTGTTGCATACTTTGAGAAGTTGAGAATGAAGATATTGAACCTTGTAATTCAGATTATCCCAGTTTTTTCCAAACAACAAGCACATTTTAAATTGTAAGTCACTATTCTGACAAGTTCTTTTGGCATGAAAATCTGTTTAACTGCACACACACACACACACACACACACACACACACACACACACACACTCACCCACATGGAAAGAAAGAAAAGAGAAAAAGAAAAACCTGGGAATGATGTGATACGTGATTTCTACTACCCACTCCCCAGGCCTTGGAATTAATTCCTTTGGGAAACAAATATCCTAGGATTCAATGCGTTCTAGGAGTGAAAGGTGAGAATTTTAATTAACTGCCTTAGAGCTTACCCTTGCAAGATGCGGGTATTTAGCTCAAGTGGTCCAAAGAGCTCTTAAATTATTCTGGCAATTGAGTTTTCTTTCCTTTTGTTCCATATTGTAAAATCCACTAATGGCTAAACACACCCACGAACTTGGACTTTGTACTGTCTGAGCAGCAGGGGAATAGATCTGCAGCTGAGGCAATGCTCCCTGCTGTGCAGACAGAACCTTACCACTTCCTGAGACTCATGCATATGCTAACAAGGGGAGTGTGAACTAATCAGAATGTCTACACTCACTGAGGCCAAGCTCTTTCAGCTCTGAGAAAGAGGGGGGCCCTGAGTAGGATTAACAAAATTGAAAGCTAAAATGAAAGAGGGTAAGACAAACCCTGGAAGGTTCCCTCTCACCAAATGAGGGCAAAAGCTAATACAATGATCCACAAGCATCCACAGCAACTTACTTTAGAAAAGGGGAAAATCTGAGATAACAGCAGCAGATGGACAAGCAGCTGACCCTGTGGCCCATCCATCACTGCAAAGGGCAGGGGGTAGTTAGCTCCCCTCCTGGAAATTCAGACAGCAGTCTTTAAAAATGGGAAAGCCAGGATAGAAGATTGAATAGCAAGGCCACTCCAGGCAGGTTTCAAGAGCAAACACTGCTAACTCACTGACA
The DNA here is from genome assembly GCA_907164525.1 of Lophiomys imhausi. Lineage (NCBI taxonomy): Eukaryota > Metazoa > Chordata > Mammalia > Rodentia > Muridae > Lophiomys > Lophiomys imhausi. The sequence goes on along the minus strand of CAJQZJ010033015.1, from coordinate 1,201,189 downwards.
GTGTGCAAGCCACTTACACTCTCTTTGGTAATGTTTTGGGTTTAATGTTTTAATAAGAGATGATCAGTTTGGGGGGAAAAAACACAGTGTAAGGGTCGTTTTTCTTTAGGATAGACCAAAGATGTCATAAAAATTACTAGGATTCTGGATTAAGACTGATACTTTCAGTATATTTAAGAAGGGCAATGTACAAACTTCTCTAAGCCTTTGCTACTCACTGTTTCTTTAAGAGACTAGGAAAAGGTTAAGATCAAGTATGGAATCTAAGGCTCTAAAGCAGGTGTAAGAGCTCAAAGCCTGTATTTTAATATAGCTTCTAATAACTTAAAAGTATACTAGGTTTGAGAGGCACTTTTGTAAGGGTCACATATATAACCATGTTTACAAAGCTCAGTGTCTATGGGTTAGACTTTATCAGATATTTTAAATTTTCTTTAATATTTATTTCTTCAAGTTACATCTTAATCATAATCCCCTCCCTCCTCCACCTCCCAGTGCCACCCTCCTGCCCCCTTTCCCCCTCACCCTCCTATCTGCTTTTTAATTTTTTTAATTTAAAGTGTATCTTTTTCCCACCAACAGCTCCCACTTTTAGTCCAATAAAAGGCTATTTTTCTTATAACAATAAATACAGTACAAAACAATAAGAACAGTTAGGCCACAATTATGAAAGTTATAAGGTAAAGTATACATTCCCAATGTCCAGTCCATATGTATTTGGTAACTGATTAATATTCTATTATTTATCTATCTGGATGAGTTTAAAGTTCTATACCTAACTTAGTTTCCACCCTAACTTGCATTACCAACTTAAAAAAATCTTCTTAGACCTAGATCATCCTTTTAATGCCTAAATAAGTTAACATTTAGCTGTGAGACTATCTCTCTTCAACCACATCGGAGACCTGAGAAGGATAAATATATCTGAATAAACAGAAAGCACAGAGCCAGCAGCTTCCAAAACTAAGAAATGACAGGGCTGCCTGGGCAGTCCCCAATTTGCGATATTTTTAATGAATAAAATTTTTGTCTTTTGAACTCAGCTCAAGAACAGCCATGTGGTACAGTTCTTTGTATGTCAAGAATTTCTTTAAAAGATCAGCTAGATGCACAGTGCATGAGGGTTCTTGCTATCTAGCTTAAGCCTCAGGTTTTCAGAATGCACATAATATAAGGAGATAACCAATTCCTGTAAGTTATTCTCTTACCTACTTATACACACACACACACACACACACACACACACACACACACACACACTAAGCAAAATAAAATGAAGTAAAATGAAAATGAAAAGATTTCTTGAGGACTTCCTACACAGTCAGTACTCAAAAAAATTTGTGAAGTGTGCTAGAGCCTTGCCTGGATTTAGCAAGTCCACAGACCAGGTAGATTGATGGAGGGTCTGGCAGAATTCGGATAGGTCATCACTCTAGTTCCACTTCATTGCTTTCCCTGCCCTTTGCCTCTTCTCATTGCCTTAACTCTAGCCAGGGGAGAGCATACCCTATGGAGAAACCACAGCAGGACATCTTAATGGAAGGGTTTTAACTAGAGAAAAGCAAAGCTCTCTATTAAAAGAGATCAAGTGGACCTTGGACAGTAAGGCAGCATTGTTCATTCTGTCTACTTCCTGTATTGAATAGCCCTTCATGCTGCATTAATGGTTTTTAAAATTTCTTTCTGAATACAGTCTCCAGTTTTTCAGCTAACTTAACCCTGTAGCGTGAAGAGTGATTCCATAAAGGGGACAAATGAATTGTCATTTGGAAACACAGGCATTTCACATGTGTGCCCTGAGAAGTTGAAATTCTCAAAGTGCCCACTAACTTTAAACTGGACCTTCTTGTCACGTTTGACAGATAGTTAATGGGCCCTTAAAACAATTGTTCTACCTATTCCTTTGATGCTTTAGGTGAAAATGTCTTACTCAGTAAATATTTTGAGATTAAAACATGTATGAATTTACATCTCTGGGATGCCATGGATGAAAGAAAAATAGCAACAGTGTTCTATTTATTTACTTATTTATGCATATTCATGTGCATATGCATGTGCCTGTATATAGAGTCATATGTTCCCACGTATATGTATGTGCATGTACATGCATGTCCATTTGGAGTACAACAGTCAGCTCTAGTGTCATTCAGAGATGTTCCACTTTAGATTTTGAGATAGAATCTTTCGGTAGGACCTTGGGTTTTATTAGGTTTGATTATCTGGCCAGCAAACTCCAGGGGTCCCTTTGTCTCTGCTTCCTCAAAACTGAGATTACAAGCACATGTCCATGTATAAACCATGTATAAAGCCAGTTATTTTTACATAAATTCTGGGAATAATTTTCTGTTTTTTCTTTTTCTTTTTTTTTTTTTTTTACATATTAAGTTATCTCCCAGGCCCCCATGCGGGATAACCCTTCATTCTATATGAGCCCTGGTTCCTCCTTTACAAATGTAGGGATAATGTCCTTCTGATAAGGATGCTGAGTTAATGTCTTTGCCAATTGTAAATGGCTCATAGCTTATAGAAACAGAGAAGGTGTTGAAAAAAATGATATGTAATCTTTAAATCTGTAAAAATGAGTTCTTAAAGTTAATATATAACATCGTGTGTGCACAATTGATTGCTCATTTTGGAATTATGTAAGGAAGGAAATAAATCTTAGCAATTTTGCTTTATGCTACCCTCCTACTGAAAATCAAAATGGAAACATCTCTTTTAATTTCTGCAGAGAAAAATAACAGAATGGTGTCTGTCTAGAAACAGCCACACACATATTCTTGTCTCTGCATGGGAATGTTCAGTGAAGGGATGATTCTCTTTAGCTTCTATGAAGGCACTTAATTCACAGCCTGTTTAAAATAGCACCATTTCTGATAGCTGTAATTAGCTTCATAGCAGTTCTTCCCGCTGCCACTTGGCAAAGGGGCTGAGTCCAACTTTTAACACAGACATGCCACTAATTAGCACTGCCCACCACCAAGCCCAACAGGGCCATAATGAATTCACCACAATTGGAAGACTGAGTTCATTTCTCCATTTGAGCCTTGGAAGCAGTCCATTTTAATCTGTATGCGAAGGTTGGCTTTTGAACGAATAATTGTACTTTGTTTTGGTCCATCTGGACCGGGCTATAAATGTGCCTTCCAGGTTTTATAACATTAAGTTACAGAGACAGCCCTCAGTGTCAGAGCAGTGTTCAAGAAGCCCCACATGGGTGATTAACTTGACAACATTCATCAAATTGGTGTCCCAATCTTAAGGGAAGAATACAGTTTTAAACTAGAAGTGATTTCTGGGCTCTTGATTTTAGTGAATGAAATGAATTCACAAAAGGGGAGGGACGATATTTGCCCTAATAAAAGAAGCATCCTTTTTCCCTTCTCGTAATACATGCAATGTGTACTTTTCCTTGCCAGAAACGACATTTAAGAATTAAAGCAAAAACAACAACAGCAAATTCATAGTGATCCCTGTGACTTTGGCCCACATACTACCTCCACATGACTATTTTTGTCTGCTACACTCGCATACGCTTCTGCCGGATTTTACAGCATGCTTCAAAAGCCTTTGAGGTTTGGGATTTCCACTTGTTACTGTTTATGGTTTCAGTGCCCACATACCATTGATTTCTTCTCTTCCTCTCCAAACCTAAATGTCAATTGTAATCTAAATTAATTTGCACTTGCAGTAGAAAAGCTGGTAATGTCAGTTCGTGTGGAGAAACCCCAGGCCAACCATTCTCATATTTTTGCTTTCTGTTTTCAGTTGCCCAAAAGCCAATTACTCACTCAAAATAATCATTTGGAGATGAGTTTGAGAGGTTCATACATTGATCTTTGTTTAAAATTTTTGATATTTATGTTTAATATTGAAATGAAATTGTGGTGAATTCCTCCTAGTAAGCATGCATGAAAAACAATTTGGTTGAGCTAGCATGTATAGCTTGATTTTAAATGATATGGATTAAAAGTGACAGAAATTCATTGGGTGCCTGAATCACAGGCTTTGGTCTTCTGGTATCACAAACACATTTTGGAGGGCCTAAATTTGGCAAGTATGTAGACTATGAAGGTTTAAAAAAAGTTGAAACAAAATATGTTTCTCCAGATCAGATGTGCATGACCTAATGTATGACATAAAATGACAATTTCTACAGAAACTAGAAAAAAAAAAAAAAAGAAGATGGAGGAGAGAAGATTGGGTTCAGCATCCGCCAAGAATCAGAAGCCAAGAGTGGAAGAATTAGAGCTGTTCTCCAGGGCTTAAAGGAAGCAGTGGGCTCATGGAAAATACTCATGCACAGAAGTGTGAAGTGTATAAATAAAAGAAAATTGAACTCCAGCGACTAATCAAATTAGGGTGGCAAAGTCAGAAAATAATCATCACAGTGTAAGGTCTTCTTGTGTTTTGGTATTTTGGGAGAATATAGAATGTTTCAGGTCATTTCTTGGACACATAAAAACTCAAAAGTTTGAAATATTCTAGAACGTACCTAGATCTTAATTCTTCTCCAGTAAGATATTTCTCTACACAATGGGGCAAATGGAAGACCCTTGGAAACAAAGGAAGGAAATAGACAAGGCAGGGAACTGAGGTAGTAGGGGAGTGAGGGCAGGGAACATGTCTGTGAGACAGACTGAACATCCACCTTGAACCACATTGTGAGACCTCAGCATTTGAGACCACGTGAAGCATGTGTTGCATCTGAGATGGTTATTTTGCTGTTTCTGTAGCCAAGTCCTAAGGGTAAGACATGGAAAAGAAAAGCATCCCAGTGCTTTCTGAAAATAGTTTTCTGCTCTTACAGAATTATGCATATTCTTAGTAATTAACTAAGTAATTAGAAGGACTACTAATAAGTTCAAGCCTAGGTATCTCAAAGAAAATTCCAATTTTATAATGTGATTAACAAGGAAGCAGATAGGAAAGTGTTCTGTATTCTAAATATGTATTAATGTTTATGTTCCTTATATTTTCAATTAGGACCGTTTGCTCATAGCAAATAAGAAGTGAAGGGCTCCAAGGATCATTCACCCTGGCAAGTACCAAAGTGAAGCCATCCTTCAGCTTCAAATGTAAACAGAGCAGGTGAGATGCTTTCATTTCCTTTAATTACTATTTTTCATAGAATTAGCATCTGCAGGTTTGATTAGAACCCCTAAACCCTTTAACACTTGCATACAATTTGAGAACCAACTAGTAACAAAGGAAATACATCCTCCCTGCCCTATCCCAAGACCCCTAACGCCCTTAAAGCCTCTGTACTACAGGGCAGTTTAATCACTAGAAATGGACTTAAAGAGAAGCATCTTACTAGACTAGTGATGTCTTATAAAAAGAATCACACTATTCAGCCCTTATTATGTTTGACATGTACTTAATATTGTGTACATGAGTGTATATGTGTGTGCAGGTGGCTACTCATACGTCATTCTTTTGGTGTGGAAGACAGAAGACAGCGTCTGTGAGTCACTTCTCCATTTCTGCCATGTGGTGATCAGGAACCAAACTCCAGTCATGTCAGCAGTGACCAGAAGTTCTTGTACTCACTGGTTCTTAGTTCCTATTATTTTTAAATAAATCCACATATCTTAATGAATTCCCTCAGGTTAATTTATATAATATGAAAGTTGTGAAAATACAAATGGCTTTCAACTACAGAGCAGTATAAAATAAAGGGACTTTTGGTGTTATTTGTCATGAATAAGGTAACTTCTTTTTTTTTTTTTTTTTTTAAAGATTTATTTATTATGTATACAGTGTTCTGTCTGCAGGTATATCTGCAGGCCAGAAGAGGGCACCAGATTTCATTATGGATGGTTGTGAGCCACCATGTGGTTGCTGGGAATTGAACTCATGACCTCTGGAAGAGCAGCCGGTGCTCTCTTAACCGCTGAGCCATCTCTCCAGCCCATAAGGTAACTTCTTTTAAGGATTGCTAGGTATGGTTTTGGCTGGCTGTATGCTGCAGTATGTGTGTGTGTGTGTGTGTGTTACAGAACCATCAGTCCAGATGGAAATTATCTTACATTCCACTTGATTTTCTTAAAATGTACATTACCAGTCCAGATTTAATTTGTTTAAGTTTGTATAATTTTCAAAGTATTTCTTTATTGCTTTGTTATAACAAATTTTGACTTTTCCCAGAATTATCAAATCAAATCTAACATACTTCTGTTTCTCAACATTTTGATTTTGAGGTCAACTTCCCTGGTTATATATAAATCTGATATACAGATTCTAATTCAAATGAAATATTTCCTGGCATGAATATATTTTATTTTTACATTTCATCTTTATTTCCGGTCTTTTGTTTGATTTTGTACTTCTTTTAATAGGAAGATTCAGAGTTGCGTTGCATCAATTTGTCTCTTATACTGTCTTGGAGTTTATTATAGTAAGTAGTTTCCCAAGAGCAGATGTGTGGTGAGAAGCCCTGACATTCGAATAGGTGGATGGGTCTATGGTTTTCCACAGTGTCACAATTCATCAAATAACAAATTCAAAAGGTGCGACAGCTCTGCTGGCTGTGATCACTGGATACACTTGATTATACTTGGTGACTGTCAGCTGAGCCAGAGTATGCTTTTTCTCCTCCCTCCCTTCCTTCCTTCTTTCATTCTTCACTCCTCCTTCCTTTCTCTCTCCTACTATTGGAATTTGAGGATTGAATTCAAAGTCTTGTGCATGCTAGACAATTGTTCTACAACTGAATTATCTCCTTGGCCTTTCATTTATATTTTCATTGAGATAGGGTCTTGCTAAGTTTCCTGGGCTATTCTTTTTTTTTTTTTTTAATAAATACTTTATTTTTTTTTTCTTCAAGTTACATCTCAGTCACAAACCCCTCCCTATTCCCACTTCCTATCCTGGGCTATTCTTGAGGTCTCTCACTCTGTAAAGGCCTGGACCATGCAATCCTTCTGATTCTACCTTCCCAGTGGCAGGGATATAGGCCTGCTGCACGAGGTCCTGCCCTAGCTCATCATAATTACTCATATTAAGAATGGCCAGACGGGACATCACAATTCCCTCAATAGCATAAAAGCTACAGAATATCTAAAGAAGGATTGAAGCAGCCAAGAGGGTTCAAAGGTGTCATATTGGACACAAGAAGAGAGAGCTTATACGAATATAAACAGAGTCAGTTCGGCTGATCAGTTAAGAGGCCAAGTTAATCCAGGCACCTAGCTGCTAAATTCAGAGCTGGTTCACGACCCCGTGCTCGGACAGATTAGATAATGTATAGTAGCAGGAATACAGAGCTGAGATGAAGCCTGTAGAGATCCACTCAGGTGCAATTAGACTATCAAAACCATCCATCCTGCAGTCACCAAACAGCCAGTGGGTGTGGCTGTGCCCATGCAAGGTAGGATTCAAGTGAGAGGGCAGCTTGGTTTGTGGATATGATGTGTTTATGTTCAGAGGTTTCATTTCTCTGATCTGGATTGGATGCACCCATGTGTCCACGTGCTATTGATCAAGTTAAGTTTAAATGTTTTTATATGTAAGTTATCAGTCTGTCTCATGGTTTGTAGTAAAAGGCAAATAAACGGTAGCTACCCACTTTTATACACAAGATTCAGAATCATTCTGCCTCTGCATTCAAACTCAAAACGGATCCACAACTGGAATTAGAATGGAGCCAATAAGGGCAGGACATAGCCTAGAATGGCTGTGCTATGCTGTGGAGTACCTCACTGCAGGGCATCATTGCCTGAGCTTAAGAAATTCTCAAATCAGAGTGGGAGCTGGCGATGTAATCTTCCTTACTGATTCACGTAGATGAAGAAAATAGTGTCTGTAAAAATACCCAACTCTCATCAGATAATCTCAACCTTGTTAAAGAATTTCCTTCAAATTTTCTCTATTTGTACTTCTTTTTTCCCAGAGAACAGAGAACTCAAAATAGTTGTTAATGTTAAAAAATTAAGAATTAGCATACAAAAATATCTAAAGTGCTGACAGTGACATAACAGAAGTGTAAATAGCTCACTCTGGATGTTCACTTCAACACTGCATCCTCAGGACATCCTCCATTTTAAATAAATGTGTGCACCCTCAACAAAATGAAGACACAGTGAGACAAAGGCCTTCAACAGGGATCCAGGCCTGTCTCTATCCCCAGGCCATGCAACAGAATGTCATTACACAAACCAATAAATTGAGCTATAAAGATCCTACGTATAAGAAAGTAAGAAATGGAGTTTCTGGAAGGCAATACTCCCAGAGACGTTTGATTCAACAATGTCCTGGTCTACGGGGAACAGGAGCAAACTGATCTGCTCTCTTGGAATGTGTGTAACCAGGTTCAGGTACATAGGGTGCATTATTCTGGTAGGTGGGACAGTTCACTTCTCGATCTCTATTCATACCCCCTAGTCTAGCTTTCCATTGCTTTCTCTCCACTAACCTCACTTTTATGCCGGCTGCTCACCTTGAAACTAATGGTTCTAAAGCTTTCCTCGGGACAACTTACTCCTCAGCTCAGTTCTCACCCAAAGAAATTTCTGACTTAGAATTTCCACTGTAAATACAGCTTCACATACTATCAAGCCAAGTTCTGGAGTGCAGCTTCCCTATTGTGGACAGGGAAGTCTTTATCTTGAGATTAATGCCCATCTCTTTCATTTCTCAGTCTACAGAAAATCATCTTTAGAACTTTTCCTTGAATGTTCCCTTTACAATGTTTTGCAAAGATTTTTAAATTTTTATAAAATATATGATAGAACATGCAAACTATTTGATGGATAATAGAAAATTTTGTTATTTAGGGGAAGAGATTACAAGCTGTTAAATGGTCTTGTTAAATGGGTTTTGGAGGTTAGACCCAGGGACTTCTCTCTTTTCCTTTTCTGTATCCGTCTTTCTCTCCTATGTAGGAGTGAACACATGAGAAAAAATGGGACATAGACATAGTATAGGAAAGATCAAGCAAAAAGGACAGATTACTGAATATGCCCTTATACCTTTGTATATTGATACAAAATTAATATTATATTTGGCTAAATTGGTATTGATCTTTGTATATTGATACAAATTAAGGGTAATGCTTCATAAAGGTATCGTACCTAGTAATGCTTAAAAATGAAATGTGAAGTTTTGGCCTTTTGCTACCAACTGTCATAAACTGTTTAGGATAATTAAGAAATGCAAACTAATAGTCATGCAGGCATGTCATTTTGTTAGTTACTATGACAGTCTATCACAGTTATATTCTAAGCTACTCAGAAATCAAGTTGGTAAGAGACAAGCAACATTTGCTTATCTAAATATAAGAGATAGATAGGGCGTCTTCAAAAACCTCAAGAGATCTGCAGAATATGGCATTCAAAGATGTTTTCTTAACCTAAGATTTTTTTGATATCGAGACATGTCAGCTCCTGACAGTACCCCCTATTCTACTCCAAGTAGAAGATGAGCATCGAAGAATCTCCAGTGGGAGATGATTGAATTAGTGGCAAGCCTATCACTTAACAAGAAAAATCCCTTGCTTCAACTGTAGACAGAATGCTGTCCAAAAAGGAGGAAACTTGGAAGCAGGTAAGTCAACAGCCTAGCTCTGCCAAGACAGGGTAGGCAAGTCCTTCAAATTCCTGCTCTACAATCAATGTCTGTCAGAGAAATGGGGCCAAACAGCTGAAGATTGATGCTGTAATGTATGGAGAGAAAGTGGGAACTGTTCAGGCAGTCACTGGTATGTCATTTCTTAGTTTTGGAAGCTGCAGGCCCTGCTCTTCCTATGTAATTAGATATATTTATCCCTCTCAGGTCTCTGAGGTGGTTGAAGAATAGACAGCCAGAATCTCATAGTTAAATTTTGAGTTGTTTAGGAATCAAGAGGGTGTTCTGTATCTAAGATGTTTTTAAAATTGTTAGTCAAGATAGTATGAAAGCTGAGTTAGATATAGAACTTTAAACTCATGGAGATGGTTAGATAGTAGAATGCTAAAGTCAGGTGCCAAATGCGTATGGACTGGACATTGGGAATGTATGCTAAGCCAAGCCGTATAACTCTCATAATTGTGGCCTATTTATAAAAAAAAAAACCCATAACACATGAGTATAGTTATTCTAATGGTACAGATATCCTTTGAAATATAGAGAGTTGTAGGATCAATCAATCTATTATCTATCATTCATCTGTTAATTGTATCAAAATATAGGCTTATATGTAGGGGTTAGATAAATTAGTTTTAGAAAATATATAGGAGTTTCTGATACTGTCTCTTAATTCGGGGCCTGAAGAGCCTTATCAGCATGAAGTCAGCAAAAACAGGAAAGACTTAATAGACTGAAAAACAGGAAAGACTCAATAGACTGAAAAACAGGAAAGACTCAATAGGCTGAAAAACAAGGTTAAAATCAGGAAAACAGGAAAGACTTCATGGACTTGAAGAAACAAAGTATCTGGCCTGACATTGTTTTCAGCTGCTAAGTGGGCGGAGGCCAAATTAAGCTGAAACAGAGTTCCTCCTATTTAAGGACAGTGCATGGAGCCCAGAAAGAAGAAGAGGCCTCTGATGCTAGAGATCTCCAAGAGTCCTGCTGAAAAAAGGGCTGGCCATTGATGGCCAGCTCTCTCCCTGAAGCAGAAGGAAGCCGGTGAGCAAAGAAAGCCTGAGCAAGACACCAAAAGGCCAAGGACTGGACCCTGTGGCTCAGCTTTTGCCTGGAGGGGTTTGATCTGTCCGATCAGTGGCCTAGGGGAAACTGTGCCTGGCTTTAAGGACTGAGGCAGAGTAGCTGAGTTCCTGATTCAAAAGAAGTAAGTTGGCCTGCAGAAGGCTGGGGTCTCCCACAGAGAAGAAAGCATGAAGCCTTATTTAAGGTGAGACTGTAATAACAAACTTACCCTGACGAACCTGCATCTGAGAGATCCAGAAGAAGGACTGCTAAGTGTGTTAAAGAATCTACAACAAAGACTGTGTTCCTGACGACTGAGGACCTGCCCCAGAGACTGTATCATTCTAAAAGGTTATGAAAGTAGTTGTTATAATTATCAATAGGTTTAGTGGATAGATTAAAGGGGTTGTAGGAATTTATAGGATTAATAGTTAAGAAATTGTTGGTGTTTGTTATAAGTGAATTTAGTAATAAATAAATAAGTGTTAAATAATAATTTAAAAGTTCGGTTACACTTATATCTTATGTATAATTTAAAAGTACCATTTTTGTTTATTGCTGGACAGAAAGCAGAATAGGTTAATTCCCAAGACTATAAACTTGGAGGAAAGATCTACATCTTTCTATTCCATTCAAAGCATGAAGTCCTTTGAAAATTGGAGCAAGTTGGGTGAAATTTCAGCACTCACTAGTGGTCCTCATCTGATGTCTTTTGGGATAGCCTGAGGTTTCCTCTAAGGAGCAGGTATATGGTGAAGCCTAACACCTGTCCTGCTCAGAAGTGATACTGTCAGCATTTTGTGGATCTGAAAAGATTAATGAGGAAAAGAGCTTGGGAAGTAAGATCTCAATACAATACAGGCTCCAAGAAATTTAAAAGTCTAGTTTACTTTCACTAAACAAGGAGAATTTGTTATCAAAAGAATCACCGAATCTATTCTCTTTAGACATTGGAAAAGTCTATTTTTGAAAACAATTCTTAGATCAGAATTTTAGAAAACAAATGAGGTTTCAGTTTTGAATTTAATCAGTATCATAGTAAATATATTTACTTTCTCTTGAAATAGACTCATGAAAATCTTTAAACATAAAGTAATAGATCTGTAAGGAAAACAAGAGAATTACTTTCTCAGAACTTCAAAGAGATGCATAAAAGAAGAGAAACTATGAGAGTCAGATTCATCTCTGTTTTGGAATTGGATAAATAAGCACATGCTGGATATTTGAGTATGATGTATTTGTGAATTTGATATGTGACATATATCTAAGGTACTTTTTCCCTGATTCTTTAACTAAATACTATTCACTTGCTTTTTTAGTAGTTCAAATATTTATAATTCATTTTCTATGCAGAAGGCAAAAAAATTCACCTTCTACAACATTTTCAATTTTACTTAATTTATTTCTCAAATGTAACTGGAAAAGTCCAATTGAACATAAAGTTAAAATTAATAAGCATTCAAACTCCCCCAAAAGCTTTTTGATCAGAAAACTTTGAAAGCACATGAAAAATAAAGGCACTAAGTCATCTAGAAAATTCTTTGTGTAAGTTATTTATTCATAACACAAAATATAATCTAAGACTGTTTCCTGAAAATAAGGTTATTGTCATAGAAGGCAAACCCAAATTTGACCATGTACAAAACAGCTCTAATCATGGAAGTCTCACTGAAAGTAACCAATGAAACATAAGACAACTTTTTTTCAAATGAATTGAAAAATATTCAAATTAAAACCTCAGCCCTATGGCAAATAAAAAATAAAAAGCAGTTCAATTTAAGATTTAACTATTTTAAGTGTATTGTCAGGTGAGGTCCATTTTTGTTTTCAAAAATGGTGGAAAATAAGAGAAAGAATAAGCAAAAAGAGTAAGAAAGGTAAGGATATCTAAGAATCCTTTCTGCGGCATAATCACTACAGTGAATGCAGAGGGTTACCAACCAGGAAGTAGTTATGAAAATAAATTATTTATTTTTAAATAAAATAGATTTTTAATAAAATATATTGTGATCAAGGTTTTGCCTTCTCCAACTCCTCCTAGTTTCTTGCCTATCCTCCACCCACCCATATCCATACCCCCTTCTCTCTCTCTCTCTCTCTCATTAGGATATAAACAGTCATCCAAATAAAAATAATAATAGGAAATAAAATTAGATAAATAACAACAAACTAGAATAGGACAAAATAATCATGCAGAAGAAAAGGAGCAAAAGAAAAAGTTCAAGAAACATACAGATGCAAAGATTAACATTCACACACACAGAGAAATCCCATAAAAACACAAATTGCAAAACCATGATGTATATGCAAAGGACCCATTAGTTAAAAAAAAATCAAGATGTAAAATGAATAAATTAATGTTAAGAAGTTTTTTTTTTTTTAATTCTGAGTGTATTCATTTGTTCTGCATCTACTATCTGGAATGGTTGTATCTCAATATAACCCGTGTGTATTCTTCCATGCAGTTTGAATCACTTCTAGATTATATTAATAACAAAAAAATATTTTAAAGGAAAAAATGTCTTGAAAACACATTATAAGACAATGAGCCTGTGAAAATGCCATTGAGTTCATTTCTATCTACTGATGGGCATGGAGCGTGGCCTTGAGAGTGGTTTATATACCCAGTGAAACTCTTTTAGAATAACCTAAGTTTTAATTTGTGATCAATCATCAACTGGAGATATTTTCTGGGTTAATCATGCAGGCTAGTTCTATTTCCTCTCTGAGCACCAAGACCCCATGAGGCCCACACCTGCGCAGGCCCTGTGCATGTTGCCAAACACTGTGTGGGTTCACATGTGCATCAGTCTTGCCGTGTTTAGAAGGCCTTGCTATCTTTGTGTCTTCATTCCTTCTAAGTCTTAAAATCTGCCAGCCACCTCTTCTGCAAGGTTCCTTCAGCCCTGAAGAGAAAGAATGGATGGGGACATGGTATCTAGGACTAAATGCCGCAATTTTTCTCACTCTCGGCACATTGTTCAACTATGAATCTCTGCATTTATTTCCATTACTATATGAGGGAGCTTCCATGATGATGACTGAGCACCACACTGATCTATGAGAATATCAGAATGTTGTTAAGAGTGTTTTATTGTCGTGCTCCTTTGGTATTTGGTAAGGAGAAATATCCAGTTTGGGCTCTGTCTGTCCAGTTACTTGTTGATTCCGTTAGATCACCTTCATATCTATACACATTTTAGGAAGCTTCTACTGCTTAAGTTTCAATATGACTCCTCAAGTGGCCCTTGATCTTAGCTGCTCCTCTTCTAATTCTCTTCTCACTGTCATCTTCCCTCCCTCTGTTTGATCCCCATATTAAATCTTCATCCCATTCACAGCTCTCTATTTACTTCTCCTTTCAAGGGTGACCCAACCATCCCTTACTTCCTTACTGTATATCTATCCTCTCTGGTTACATGGATCCTAGTCTGCTTATTAAAAACTTAATAGCTAACATCCAAATATAAGTGAATACACACCATAATTGTACTTTTTTGTTCGGGTTACCTCACTCGAGATGATTTTTCCCCCTAGTTCCATCCATTTACCTGTGAATCATGGTTTCAGTTTTTAACAACTGAATAACATTCCACTGTGAAATGTACTATAATATCTTTATCCATTAATCCATTGATAGACATGTAGGCCATTTCCAATTTTCAGCTGATTAATTGCCAGAACCAAGTTGTGATTTTAAGAAAAAAAAATGAAAGCCTTTGAGGATGTACAGTAGATTGAGCAGTTTTTCAGAAATTCTACTAATATACTAAAAATTCCCTACAGTAATTAAAAAAAAGACAAAATACAAGCACAAAAGAGACTAGACTTATGTTAACAAAATACAAAAGAGGGGGCTGGACACTTCAGTGGTTAATATCACTTGCTGTTCTTATAGAAGACAAGATTAATACCCTGTACACTTGCTGATGGCTCACAATTGTCCATAGCTCTAGTTGTAGGTAATCCACACCTACTGGATTTCATAGGCACTGCACTCCCATGTACAAAACCTCTGACACACATATATACACACATAATTAAAGATGAAATATACAATCCAGAATCATCAATATTTGGTCATCTATAAATTGAAGAGATAATTTTCAGACAAGTTATATTTGAAAGCTAATAGGAAACTTATAATCTGATATTTGACAGAAACATAAAGGGTTTCTCATAGAAATAACAATATTTCATAGAATACACAGCTAAGTGCCAGCAATGTCCAAGTCAATTGATGTTCTATCAGCTCTTGTACCCACGTCATCTGCATCACCTCGGTGTGGGGTACCCTTTAACAATCAGATATTCTCAGAACATGAACTTCTAAGTCAAGAATTTGCTCAGTAATATTTTCAGTCTGAAATCAATACTCTGAATTGAAGCCCATGATTTGATGTGAGGGGTTTGTGCTGATGCATTCTCTCTGAATGCAAAATAAATATTTTTGTCATTTAGTTCAAATTATAACTCTACCAGATGCTAAAGTCAAGATTTATTAACATTTTCACTAAGTACGAATCTTATCAAAGCCTTGTGTCATATCCCAAATGAAAATGGCTTTTAAAAATATCAATAGAATATGATTGTCACTGTCATAAAAGCAGATAAGAAACAGTTTATTTATTGATATATTTAATCATCTTTTATTCTTTTCCCTTACACTCCTACCACTTCTTCCTACCCCTCTCCACCAGATCTATTCCTCCTCCATTTCCTTTAAAAGAAAAGGAGCAGGCCTCCCAGGCATATCCACCTATCCACTAACATGCCTTAATAAGTTACAGTAAGACTAGGCACAATACCTCACATCAAGGCTAGACAAGGCAATGCAGAAGGAAGAAAGGGGTCCCAAGTACAGGCAAAAGAGTCAGACACATGCCCCCATTCTCACTGTTGAGAGTCCCATAGAAACACAAAGCCACACATGTTACATTTTGAGATCAGATAGACTCATCAGCAAGGCAGATCTAACCTCTTCTTCATGAAAACACATTCTTTCAATAAAATACTCATGGGATATTGGAAGGCAGAGCTAAAGTTAAACTTATTTCAGTTAATACTCCCTGATTTAGTTTTGTCTCTTTACATGTCAATTTTCACTGCCCAAGTTCTCACAGAAATCTCAGAAAGAAATTTATTTCAGTCTAAGATAGCTTAAGTATGAAGTGCTAACAAGAAAAGTAAGATCCTGCCTTAGGAGACAGAAATAAACCACCACAGGACAATAAGGTGTCTTTTGCTACATGCTTTGAGTTGTGTGTTGTTTATAATACCAAAAAAATCAAAATGAAATAATACAAACAAACAAACAAAACAAATCCAGGACAAGAATATTGAATGGATACCAGGAAAGTGCTTGTTTCTATGAGGAATTCCAAGTCAGAGAAAGAAGTCTGACCTGAGTTGCACATCAATTACCACCCAAGAGGGACCTCACACATCCACACATTGGAAAGCGTTAGCAACCCAAGTGAGCAAAGTCCTCTACAGTGTGCACCCACAGTGCAGGGGACAGGCTTGGGGGGGGGGGTGAGATGGCTCCT
>CAJQZJ010033015.1:1092198-1184611 GCA_907164525.1 Lophiomys imhausi | reverse complement strand
ACACACACACACACACACACACACACACACGGGGGGGGGGGGGGGAGTGGGGAAGGTTTTCTCCTTCTACATCCATCCATCCTCGTAAAGACAGCCATGTCTCTGACAGCTAGGAGAAGCCAGTCCATAACTGTTATAGATCTGCTGACATGACCCTTCAGAGATGCAATTATTCTCTTACCATTAGCAGATATCAATTCACAGTCTGCCATGAGCCCAGTTCTGTCTACCTTTTCTTACAGGGTTTGTCTAGTTTCACAACTGTCATAATTTTAGTCGGGGTTTTCCTCATGGGGAGAAATGTCCACATCATATCCAAACTGGTTTCCTTAGCATCAGAAGGAAAGAAGCAATAACCAAGGAGATTCACCCCAAGGCTCTTCCTGGGAACCTCGACAAAACAGTTTTTTAAAAAGTCATTACACAACGGTGTGTTCAAACCTGTTGTGGAAAAGATTGGTATCATCTCTCAGTGACACCATTAGTGAAAGGCTGCAAGTACCATAGGGTGACAAGAGTTACACCAAGACTCCACACCAGAGTTAGTGGACTTGTACACACAGAGCCTTGCTTTAGTAAAATCTCCAGGTCTCCACTCCTGAAAGGACTTATAACAGGAAATATTCCACTCAGTTTTACTGCACAGCACAGAACCTTGTGCCATGGAAAATGACTTTTATAGCTTTGCTTGTTTTACAGACAAGTTTTGTTTCCAGCTTCACCCTAAGATCCTTCACATAAGGTTTTTTGACTTGATGAGGTCCAGTTACTTTTTATCTTCCTCTGGAATATTTCATTGAATTTTGGTTTGTTTTTCTGTTTTTTAGAAGCCTCTTTTATATAAATGATATGTTGCTATAAATTATGCATCTTTGTTGCAAGAGAAAGAAAAAGTTTATGGGAGTTCATATTATAATTTTACTGCCCTTGATTATATTTCAGATTATTTAAGTTTTTATCATGACCGTATATTTTTGGAAGCTTATACCTTAAAAACCATCTGATAGTTTAAAATACTTTAGTTTTTTTTTCTTACCTAGTTTGATTAGAATATGTTTTTACTTTCTTTTAGAAATCTATTTTGAAAACTGATTCCAATTTCAAACATGGACTTTCGTTGTGCCTCTATTTAGACTCAAAGACATCTGTTTACTTACTGGGGCTGTGGAGGGCAGCAGCTGAACTTACACTTGAAGGGAGTAGTTCTGTGTCATAAACAACTGAATTTTGATTGTAAGCATGAGCTCGCAGGAACCTTGTGAATCAACCCACTTCTCACTGAAAGTTCCTCCTCAAGAACTGGGGATTTATAACAGTTGGTTAAAGCCCTTTAGTTACTAATCAGAAACCTACACACTTTTCTCCCCTCACACTCACATTCTTGAACCCCTTCTGCCTGTACCCTCACAAAAATGATTTATTTCCTAATTGCTTCAGCCTGTGGGCACATTACATACTTTAAAATATCACATTAATCTGCTCCCTTCACACAGACAGCACACAAGGCCATCCCTCTTTTTTTTTTAAATACTTTATTTTTTTTTCTTCACGTTACATCTCAGTCACAAACCCCTCCCTATTCCCGCTTCCTATCCCGCCCTTCCACCCTCTTCCCCCCAGAAGTTTCCCCTTTCAGTCCAACAGATGGTTCCTTCTCTTATAACAGTAAATACTATACAAAACAACAGATATAAATATGCCACATTTATGAGAGTTAAATGGCCCAGTATAGCTTCCCAATGTCCAGTTTATACATATTTGGCCCCTGACTTTAACATTCTACTATCTAACCATCTCCATGAGTTTAAAGGTCTATATCTGATTCAAAATTCATACTAACTTGCAACACACTTTTAAGAGTATCTTCTTAGATCTATAACACCCTCTTGATCACTAAACAGCTCAAAATTTAACTATGAGACTCTAGCTGTCTATTCTTCAACCACCTCAGAGACCTGAGAGGGATAAATATATCTGCTTATATAGGAAGTGCAGGGCCTGCAGCTTCCAAAACTAAGAAAGGACATACCAATGACTGCCTGGACAGTTCCCATTTTCTCTCCATACATTCTTGCATCAGTCTTCAGCCTTTGGATCCTGTTTCTCTGACAGACATTTGTTGTAGAGCAGGGATTATGAAGGATTTACCTACCCTGTCTTGGCAGAGTTATGCTGTCGACTTCCCTGCTACCAAGTTTTGTCCTTTTTGGACAGCAGTCTGTCTGCAGTTGGAGCAAGGGTTTTTTTCATGCCAAGAGATAGGCTTGCCACTAATTCAACCATCTCACACTGGAGATTCTTCGATGCTTATCTTCTACTTGGAGTAGAATAGGGGGTGCTGTCAGGAGCTGATATGTCTCGATATCAAAAAAAAAGAAAAGAAAATCTTAATTTAAGATAACATCTTTGAATGCCATATTCTGCAGATCTCTTGGGGTGTTTGAAGATGCCCTATCCATCTCTTGTATTTAGATAAGCAAATGTTGCTTGTCTCTTAGTAACTTGATTACTGGGTAGTTTAGAGAATATCTGTGATAGACTGTCATAGTAGCTAACAAAGTGACATGTTTGCATGACTAGGAGTTTGTTTTACTTAACTATCCTAGACCATTTTAGACGGTTGGTATCAAGAGGCCAGAGCTTCACATTTTATTTTTAAGTATCTCTAGGTATGATACCATTTGGAAGCGTTACCTTTAATTTTGTATCAATATACAAAGATCTATTCAATTGTAGTTAAATATACTCTTAATTATGTATCAATATACAAAGATCAATGCCTATGTAGTCCAATACAATCTTGATATTACGTCCATATACAAGGGTCAATACCATTGTGGCCAACTATAATCTTAATTTTGTATCAATATACAAAGATCAATACCTATAATCCAATACAATCTTATTTTTGCACAACAAACAATGGTCAATACCACTTTAGCCAAATATACTACTAATTTTGTATCAATATACAAAGGTATAAGGGCATGTTCAATAATCTGCCCCTTCTTCTTGGACCTTCCTGTGCTATGTCTATGTCTCATTTTTCTCAAGCCTATGCACTCCTATATAGGAGAGAAAGAAGGATAAAGAAAAGGAAAAGTAGGAAGTCCCTGGGGCTAACCTCCAAAACCCATTGAACAGGACCATTTATCAGCTTGTAATCTCTTCCCCTAAATATCAGAGTCATTCTGATTCTTAAACCACACAAAGACCAAACAAAGAAAGAGAACTTCAGACCAATCTCCCTCATGAACATAGATGCAAAAATACTTAATAAAATACTAGCAAACCGAATTCAAGAACACATCAAAAGTATCATACACCATGATCAAGTAGGCTTCATCCCTGGAATGCAGGGATGGTTCAATATACGAAAGTCTATCAATGTAATTCACCACATAAACAAGATGAAATAAAAAAAACACATGATAATCTCGCTAGATGCAGAAAAAGCATTTGACAAAATCCAACACCCCTTCATGCTAAAAGTTCTGGAGAGAACGGGCATACAAGGACCATACCTAGAAATAATAAAGGCAATATACAGCAAGCCAGTAGCCAACATCAAATTAAATGGAGAGAAGCTTGAAGCATTTCCTCTAAACTCAGGGACAAGACAAGGATGTCCATTTTCACCATATCTCTTCAATATAGTACTTGAAGTCCTTGCTAGAGCAATAAGACAACTAAAGGAGATCAAAGGGATAAAAATTGGAAAGGAAGAAGTCAAATTATCCCTATTTGCAAATGATATGTTAGTATACATAAGCGACCCCAAAAACTCCACCAAAGAACTCTTACAGCTGATAAACAACTTCAGCAAGGTGGCTGGATACAAAATTAACTCAAAAAAATCAGAAGCCCTTCTTTATACAACAAACAAATATACCGAGAAAGAAATAAGAGAAACAACCCCCTTCACAACAGCCACAAACAACATAAAATACCTGCGGGTAACTCTAACCAAGCATGTAAAGGACCTATACAACAAGAACTTCAAGCCCCTGAAGAAAGAAATGGAAGAGGCCTTTAGAAGATGGAAAGATCTCCCATGCTCATGGATAGGTAAGATCAACATAATAAAAATTGCTTTCCTGCCAAAAGCAATATATAGATTTAATGCAATTCCTATCAAAATACCAACACAATTCTTTATAGACCTGGAAAAAGCTATTCTCAACTTCATATGGAACAACAAAAAGCCCAGAATAGCTAAATCAATCCTGTACAATGAAAAAACATCTGGAGGTATCACCATCCCAGATTTCAAGCTGTACTACAGAGAAACAGTAATAAAAACAGCATGGTACTGGTATAGAAACAGACCAGTGGATCAATGGAATCGAATTGAAGACCCAAACATGGACCCACACACCTATGGCCAACTAATCTTTGACAAAGAAGCCAAAACCACACAATGGAAGAAGGACAGCATCTTCAACAAATGGTGCTGGTCCAACTGGATGTCCACATCCCTCTTGATAACCGCCTCTGGCTGTTGCAGAAAACGCATCTAGACTCGGACTCTGTTGAATAAGTGGCACGGGATGGCACATCTCACATAGGTCTCCAAACTTTGGCTGTGGCAGACTGCCAGATGGGGACAAAAGCCACAGTCTCAAGCTTTCTCTGAGAGTCTTGCAAGTGTCCAGTCTACATATAGCTAGTCTTCTTGAGAGCAAGTCTGGGACAAAGGACAGGCCTGCATGATGGAGCCCGTTTAAGAGAGACAGCAGGGCATGAATTATCTTCTCTCTTCCTCCCCCCACCCCCTTTTCCTGGGCGGCATCAGCGTTACTAGTTTTTCCTATCCTCTCTACATTTATTTTGGTTTAACGATAAAACGTGTATCAAACAACACAATAACCGCCTCCCACAAAACAAAAAACAAACAAACAAACAAACAAACAAAAAAACAACCTGGTGTGCATTTTCCAAAGTTCACACTTTGATTTGGAAATAAAGGAATCTTTACCAAATGAGTGTCATGTAACTTACCAGCCCTTCAAGAATCAACTTTCCTCAAAGCTCATTCTGTGTTAAACTGTTTTGATGAATTTTCATTAGAATTATTCCTTTGTTCAGAATGTAAAATGTATGTTAAAGGTGGCACATAAGGTTATTAAACAGAAGCAGAGTCTTTATTACAAGAATGTGAGAGAGCTAAAGTAAATGAAATGAGGTTATTTTCATCTTTGAAACCATGATTTTTTAACTATGGCCTAGTGTGTGAAAGTAGCACACATGAGCTTTGCATATCAGTTTTCTTCTATTGCCATATAGTCTGCATTATTTTCAGACACCATAATGTGGCTGAGTTTCCCCTTCACTTACTTTTCCTGTTTGAAGAGAAACATTGTAAGGAGCATCTGAAATACCACATTCCTTTCCACTGTTGTTCTTCTTCTACCTGCATTTAGACATAAGTATTATCCCAAAGGGGTTCTGAGAATGACCTGCATGTTTTAAATTTTTTATGTTGTTCCATATATATGTATGTGTGAGTTTTAAAATTTATGAACATATGTCCTTATGTATAAATATGTATTAATATTAAATTTTAAATACCTCATCTGATAAAAATTACGGTATATATTTGTTTTTTTTTTATAACACTATATTTTTGAAGTTGAGCATTAACTTGATCATTTGGTCCCTATGTAGTATCCTGAATATGTATTGCTATACTCTATGAATAAAGCAGTTTGAATAAAATATAAACCTAAAACCCTCAAATATCAAGACTGAGTGCTCACTGAGAGTCTAGAACCTGATTTCCAAGTTCTAATCAGGGAAATCCCTTATGTAATCCAATTAGTTTAGATGTTTGTGTTAATTACACGGATGATTGCAGGCATACCATTTGCTCTTAGTGGTTGATGGGAAATGCTTAATAAGAACTAGACCTATAATTCATCCAAATTCTAATATTAGACCAGTACCATTTCCCGAGACCACACATAGACTAATTTTTCACTAAGCATGAAGTGGGATCATTTCCTAAATCTACCGTGGTGCCAACATTCAGCTTATATACTTTAGTCTTTAAATTGTGTACAAAATTCAGTTTTTATATTATACTTTCATAATCTTTATTTTTCCTGAGTGAGCTCTTGGTTGCTGGTCCCTGACTTTTCCCTATGTTGTGACCTGCCTAGGGAACTTACAAGGCCAGTAGAGTTTTTAAAAGTAAAAACTCAGCAAGAGGTGTTCAAGATTATAAAGGGAAACTTGACCCAGGTGTGGTAGTGCAAGTCTTTAATCCCAGCATGAGGGAGGCAAAGGTAGGTGGATCTCTGAGTTTAATGCCAGCCTCATATAAGGCAAAAAAACAACAACAAAACAAAACAACACCCCTCAAAAAATGAGGAAGAAGGAGGAGGAGGGAGAAGGGAGAAGAAGAAGAGAAGGAGAAGAAGAAGAAGAAGAAGAAGAAGAAGAAGAAGAAGAAGAAGAAGAAGACTAAAATAATCTCTTTGAAGCACAGGCTTTTCAGAATTACTGCACATTTATAAATTCTTCAGGCTGAAAAAAAAGTATTCAAAACAAAATTTTCAGGATAAAAACAGTTCTCATGAATAAATATGCAAACATGTGAACATGCACACTTTAGCACAGTTAACACAACGGCATAGCATAGCTGGATTGTTAATACATTTGCTGGTCCTGGGGATGACACTGATATTCAGTGGTGGAGTTCTTGATATCTCTGGACTAAACCAACAGAAAAGCTTGCATTCATACTTTTGTATGTGTGGCTTTTTGAACACTGTACTTTCTACTCATTGGAATAACTGAAAAGTGCTTTCTGTGAAAACTAACATATTCATCATTGGTTTTCAAAACTATACCCTTTTAAACTTTATATATCCTTTGTACTATGTAACATAATAGAGTACTGGCACCCTAGAAAAATTCCAACCTTGCCTTCAAATTTTATCTGATTTTCTATTTACTGTGCTAATTATGCCAGCAAAGGATTTCACCAAGCTCCTGAATATCTCCAACCTCTCTCCCTCAATGGGTATTATCTTCTACATGTTGCTCGAACCAAAAATCACAACCAGCTTTGCTACTAAAGGCTCCTTGGTCCTCCACAGCTGCATCCTCCTCCTTCAGAATTCTGTATCTATTCATCTTTACTTCCACAGTTTGGAAAGAGGAAAATCTTCCTCAAGCATCTCTTTCTTTTGTCATTCCTAACTCTCCACTCACTTTAATTTTTCCATTTAACCTTGGGTTTTAAAATACCAAACTATGTATGGATTCTCTCAAAACACCTTACAAGGGCTTCTTATTGAGATTTGTATAGAATGTAATCTTTTATAGCCCAAGTGATTTGATGCCTGCTCACATCAATGCCATTTTTTCTGTCACCCCTTTATCCTCATTAAGTGTTGTAACACTGTATATTGTATATTTGATAACATGACTTTCCTCAATATAAACCAATAAATCTCAACCTGTGGATGGGACATGACTCCTATGGGAGTCACATATCAGATATCCTACATATCAGATATTTACATTATGATTCATAACAGTAGCAAATTACTGTTATGAAGAAATAATGAAATAATTTTATGATTGGACATCTCCACAACATAAGGAAGAGTGCTAAAAGATTGCAGGATTAGAAAGGCTGAGAACCACTCCTCTAGGCCACCTGATTTCACCTACCTTCCCTTGCTACTTATTTGAATATAGACTTTCCTTTGCAGAGGGTGAGAGAAGGGTCCCATGACCGTACAGGCTGCAGGATTCATCCTGTTTAACATAATAATATCACTCTCCTTTATTCTTTCTCTAACATGGTGGCCACTTAAATATTACCATTTGTGAATTTATAACTATTACATATACATTATTAAACAAGTCTATATCTTTTCTTTCATACTACATAGACGGATTTGACATACTATGATTCAACCTAAGAGTTTCATCTTCATGATGCTCCAAAAGGCATTTGTATTTGATATAAACTACATATAAAATAATAAATTTTGCAGAACTAGAGAGCTGAGCAGAATGGCATCTATCTTCAGTGTTGGCAGCAGCAGCAAGACACAAGTCCCTGCCTATTACATAGTCATGAGGATTTGTCCCTGAACCTTCACAACTAACTGAACCCCAAAATGATGATGTTGGGCAGGTGAGGTATACTTAAAGGACTTTTGAAATATATTTTCAACTTATCATGAGGGTATCAGGACACAGCCCTATCTTAACTCACAGAGCATTTGAATGCTATGCTTCCATTGTCTTCATTTATTGTGTTTTTCTTTACTGAGTTCCATTGATCTCAATGAACATGGCTACCATGATTGTGTGATTGTCTTTTTTTTAACAGTCCCACCCAGGAGCAGTGTAGAAATCATAATTTCAGTGCTTTGTGAATAAAGGCTCCTTGGGGTTCTGCAGCGCTGACTTGTGAAAAGCACACTGTAATTCCCTCTTCATTACAGTGCAGTTTATATCATCAGCTGTATCTCAGCAGAGAGGCAAATAGACGTGGTGAGTATCATTTACTGTTTTCTAGACAACACTGTTTCCTTTTTTAAATGTTTATTTATTACTTCAAGTTACATATCCTTCACAGTGCCCTCTTGACACCCCTCCCTATCCCACCCTCTGCCCCCTCTCCCACCTATCCCACTCCTCCCATGTGGATTGTCCCTACAAATCAGCCCCTCTCAGTTCAAAAGTCATTTAAGGGCTAAGAGCTTCCTCTTAATAACACTGTCTTCTTTAAAGTGAGTTTCTATACCTCCCTACTCAGGAAATGTCTTTTTTTTTCCTGTTTGAAATGCAATGACTCTTTTGCAGATGGACTTAATAAAATTTATTAAAATTCATTATGATGAATAATGAAAACAAATAATTGTGGAGGCAAAGTGCATCACCCTGCTTTGTTTTATGTTCAATTGAAACAAATAAGTAGAGGTATGTATGCCTAACAATTTTTTTATATATATAAAGGAAAAAATGTGTTATTCTTAACCATTTTTCCAAAATGAATATAATGTTAGTATTTGGGGTAAAAAGTACAGCAGATTCCAACACTCAGAGCAATACCTCATGTATTCACATGAGCCACCAAAAGGCCATATGCTGTCATCCCACATAATACCTGAGTTTGTTTTTATTTTTGTTTTATTTTTTATTTTTACTACATTTATTTATTTCTTCAAGTTATATCTAAATCATAGTCCTCTCCCTGTTCCCCTTCCCGGTCCCACCCTATTAACCTCTTCCCACTCACCCTCCTATCTGCTTTTTTTTTTTTATTTTTTTATTTAAGGTGTATCTTTTCCCACAACAACTCCCCATTTTAGTCCAATAAAAGGCTCTTATAACAATTAATATAACACAAAACAACAAGAATAATTATGAAAAATGTAAGGTATAACATACATTCCCAATGTCCATTCCATACATATTTGGCAACGGATATTAATATTTTATTATCTATCTATCTATCTATCTAACTATCTCACTCAATGAGTTTAAACTTCTATACCTAACTCAATTTCCATCCTAACTTGCATTACCAACTTTAAAGCATTTTCCTAGACCTAGAACATCCTTTTAATTCCTAAACAACTTAAAATTCATCTGTGAGACTATAACTATCTAGTCTTCAACCACATCAGATACCTGATAAGGATGAATATATCTGATTATGAAGGAAATGGACAGCCAACAGCTTCCAAAACTAAGAAATGACAGACAACTGGCTGCCGGGACAGTCCACAATTTCTCTCAATACATTAGAGCATCTGTCTTCAGCCTTTTGGCCAGTATCTCTGACAGACATTAATTGTAAAGTAGGAATTACGAAGGACTATTCCAAGAAGGTAGGGTGGGTGATTTTTCCCCTTTGGTCATTTGATGGGTTATAGATGTTTGTGGTTATTTAGGGGATTGGTTACAAGTTGTTAAATAGGTTTTGGAGGTGAGACCCAGGGAACTCTCTCTTTTTCTTTTCTCTATCCTTCTTTCAAGGATATCCTTCTTTACAAGGAAAAAATCCTTGAAAAAATGGGATATAGACATAATATAGGAATGATAAAGAAAAAGAGATAAATTATTGAATATGATCTTATATCATTGTATATTGATACAAAATTAAGATTATATATTAAGATTATATTTGGCTACATCAGTACTGATCTTTGCATATTGATACAAAATTAAGATTACATTTGGCTACATTGGTATTGATCTCTGTATATTGATACAAAATTAAAGTTAATTCTTTTTAAGGTATTGTACCTATGTACTACTTAACAATGCAGTGTGCAGTTTTGGTCTTTTGATAGCAACTGTCACAAACTCTTTAGGATAATTAAGAGAAGCAAACTAATAGTCATTCAAACATGTCATTTTGTTAGGTACTAGCATTGTTTTTGTGTTGTAAGCAAAATCCCAATCATTCAATTTTATCAGTGAAGACTCAGGAATCAGATGCTGGGGTGAAAACCTGTTAAGAGAGAGAGGCAAAGAAGGCACCCAGCTAACTGTCCTAATCCACTGATATCCCAGAAGCAAAAATCCCTTTCTTCTCCACACTGCCTTAAATACCCTCTAACTCAATGTCCCTCCTTTCTGTTTACTTATGTTCACTCCCTGTCCACTGGTTGCTTGCTCTGCCTCTTGGCCTCTGGTTTACATTGTTTAGTTCTTGGGTTAAAGGTGTGTGCTAGGACTGAGCCACACCACAAATACATGTTTACAGTACACAGAAAATTCTTCTTGGATTAAAGGTGTGTGCTAGGGCTGAACCACATAACAAGAAACAGGCTTTCACAGTGCACAGTCTCAGTGTTCCCAATGTGAGCAAATATCCTCCAGCACCTGAGATCATAGTTCTTACTGTGTGAAATCTAAGAAATCCTTACTGCAGGGGAAAGCTGTGTTATTCTAAGTGTTAACATGTATATAGTTAAGCACTTATTATTGTTAATGTAGCCATTTTTCTAGACTTCATGTTAACTGTAAAGTAAAAGTTAAGTTCATGTCCTAAAGCTGTGTCCCCAGGAATGCATTTCTGGAAAACTGTTGCTATGCAGACAAAGGAAAAAGACCTTCAGTCTGGTCAAGATAACTGCATCTTGACGTCCAATATGTTACTTATGTTCTGTTGTTATGATTCTTCTGAAAAGTCCACAACTAAGATTAAAATTGTTTTCATTCAGGCCAGTCTATGATGACCATACAATCTATTGTTTATGCAATTGGAAAATCCCCTAACTGCCAAAGAAAAATAATAAATGTCAATTTACAGCTTCTAATGGTCAAACTGACCACTGCTAGTTAGTTAGTAACAACAGCCAATCAAAGTTGGGCATGACTAGTTGCCCAAATGTCATCCAATCATATGATAGAAAGCCTGTTTCTTTGTCTAAGTCTGTATGTAAACTTTATGCTTTCTGGGCTAGGGGCTCTCAACTCAAATTGTTCTGTCAGTGAGTATTGATAGTCCAAGCTCTGAGCTTGAATAAACAATCCTCATGTATTTACATTGGAGTTGGATCCTGGGTGGTCTTTGGGGTCTCGAGACCTGGACAGAACAACTGTAAGAGGAATTTCTTCAGGGTCAGGGTCATCAGACCAGTCATCTGAGATCCAGGCTTGCTGAAGGCTCATTATGCTTTCTCAGGCTCCATCAGAGCAAGGTTTACTCCCTCTTATTATTTTTTTTTTCTTTGTTTTCCTTCAAGCCCCAGTAAGTCTCTTCTAACTCAGTACTTCTTTGGATCCACTAGCCATGTTCTTCCCTATTTGTCACTATTTGATCACAGGTGATGTCATTTTTCTTTCTGCAGAGATTTTTGCCTTCATCTTCCTTAATTTTATGTATTTAGTGTCTTTCTCTTGGTTACATTACAACATTCTAGAATTGGTGGCATCTCTCTAAGACAAAAGCTTCTTTATTGTGGGAGCCACGTGCTTACACAATGATTAGAGATACGTACTGTAATCATCCCCAAAGCCCAGACTAAGCCAGTCATCTGTAAAATGGGAAATTCTCAGTCAGAAGACACATCTTTTATCTGGATACAACTATAACAGGCTAATGTGTCCATGTGACTCTTCAGGTGTAACATCTCGTACCTCCACTGCTCCTAACCATTTCACAGCTTAGTAAACCTGCCATGATCAAATTCAGGCCTTCAGCCTGCTTTAAAAGACCCTCCTGAGAATTCTCACTCATTTCTCTGCTCTTGCCACCCTTCTCCCACCCCAACTCTTTAAATGCAGGATTCATATTCCCAGTCTTAGGACTTCTGCAATCATGTTCAGTTGCAGACCATCAGACTATGGTATGCCATCTGCCTCCATTGGGTCTGAACAGAGGTCACCGGCACAGTGTTACTTTACTGGATGGCCTCTTCGTGACATTAATCCTTTGAATGGCCACATCCTTTACTGAAGATATCATCACCAAGACTTGTATGATGTCCAGTGCGTAAAGGTGCTAGCTGCCAAACCTGATGAGCTGACTTTGATCCCTGTGACTCACATGATGGATGGATAAAAAGGACTCATGCAAGTTGCCCTCTGATTTCCATATGTATGCCTTGGTGCACTTCTGACCCCTCATACACCACCCCCCCACACACACAAACACACACTCACACTTATAATTAACTAAATACTTGTTAAAGAAATGAGGTTTCACCACACCCAGTATCAGTAATAATTGTAAAAGACTTATAAAATTAAAAAACATTTTTTTCTTCCTTTCCCCTTTACTACACCAGCTACAGGAGGGCACAGCACTGTTGACGGTGTTTGAATTGTCATGGCACATGGAGCTACTCACTGTGCAGTTGGCCAGTATAGTACATATACTGATCCATTTCTCCTAGCCAGCAATGTGACCCTGCAGTTCACAGAAGCAGCCATTCTACCATTTCTTTTAGCATGTGGTTTACATCAGAAGAAGAAAAATAGAATTCACCTTTGGTATTTCCTCCGATAATTTCAGGTAAATGGGGAACAACAGGAGTGCCCACTTCTGAGTGTTAAGCATAATGGACAAGCAATTCTATCTGAGAACTTTTTGGTATTCCTACTTTGGATGAGGCATCAGTGGATGGTGTGGTAGCCTTTGCTTCTTCAGGTGTGACCAGTATTGTGGATTGTTCCATAATACTCCACACATTCCTGACTCATGACTTTTTGTCTCCACAAAGGAGGAAGTGAGAGAAAAGATCCATAATGGAAGTTAAAAAAAAATTGGTGTTATCAACCAGAAGACCTGCTAATCGTGACAAATGGGGAGTAGGAGGCTACTACACCCATCTGTATAATACCAGCTTTCTGTATTTTTCCTTTTTTCGTGGACTTTTTCTCCTTTCTGTTTCTTGCAATGTAGCGGTCCCATTACCTTAACTTTTTCCTATGATGCACTTTCATCTTGCTTGTGAAATAATTTAGTCCATGGACTTCCAAGTTCAATATCTATCACTGGTTGATTAGTGGAGAAGCATTTTCTCTTTTTCTTTTCATGAACCACAGACTCTAACCTATTTTACTTTTTGAACAGATGCTCATTCCTGTTTCACTTAGCTGTAAAAAAGTAAGAAATATTAGTGTTTGATATGGGCGTTATATGGGATGGGAAGAGGACAAACCAATAGTGATTATTACTCATTTCCCCTCCCCTCATGGTGATTAGTGTCTATCAGACCCATC
Organism: Lophiomys imhausi; assembly: GCA_907164525.1. Lineage (NCBI taxonomy): Eukaryota > Metazoa > Chordata > Mammalia > Rodentia > Muridae > Lophiomys > Lophiomys imhausi. Next base: position 1,170,904 of record CAJQZJ010033015.1, on the reverse strand, counting down.
CATTACACTGGACATATAGAGAATATGACAGTGGCACATCTCTGCTTTTATGGAAATTCTGTTTGTGTGGAGCAAAGCAAAGAAACAAATGAACCACTTGACTTGAATTGAAATAATTTTAAACACTGCAGCTACTATCTTTTTGTATTGGACTACAGACAAAGAGGTGGTAGATGTTTATAGTTCAATCCTAAAGTCCTTAGGCAAGTGTTAAGTGCAGAGAAGCCCTGTGGGAATTAAGAGAGGCTGAGAACAAAGCCTGACCTCAATGGCTACTGGAAAATTGGGTTTCAAATGAGGTCAGTTCCTCATTGACAAACAATGAAAGAACTAAAGGTTGTGTAAGATTATTTCTCAAATCTAAAACATATCTTCTCCAACACCGAGTATTTTATACATAGATTCTTAGTTATCTTTGTACATTGTTGAGATTTTGGGTGGAGACTTCACAAACCAACTCATGCACAGTATCATTGATGAACAGTCTGAGTTCTTTGCTGAGTCAAAAGAGACAAAGTTGGTGTGGTGAGTACTGCAGTGTCTTGGAGAAAAGCTTTTTCATATGTATCAGTCAGATCATTTCCACAGTGATCCCCTGATATAATGGGTCTGATTTGCAAGTCAATGGTCAGATTATATGTTTAACCACAATGGGAGAGTTGGAGCAGAAAATACCGACACCTTTAGGTGGTGAAATCCAATGTGTTTCAACCTGTATTCTTGCACAACCTCTATCCTATATTTTCTTGGCTCTCCTCTGACCTTGTTCCAGACACTTCAGGATGAACCTTTTCTCTCAGGTCAAAGTGGCCTCCAGAGCTTTATGTGATTAACTCCCATACACTTTTGGCTTTCTCATTTATCACTGTGATCTTCCTTCCATGGTGGTCTTTGAAGACCTTCTCTGCTAACCTCACTTTTCCTTCCCCTCCTACTCCAGTGTCCTTGTTCACAGTTAGTTTAGTGGCCATCCAGACTTTTGTCTATTAATGGAATTAGTATTGTAATTGGAAAGGTAAATCATCGAATATATACTAGTTTTATTTATATTATTTTGATATATCTTATACTTTGGGTTATAACCCAAACTTAGTTAAAATGGGTCCCATGGGTAAATGCCACAATTAATAAGACTTAACACTTTTATTTGTATAAATAAGTAAAAGGTAAGCACTCTTAGATAAACAGATTGTTAATTTATGAGGAAAATAAAACATTTTAGACAAAGAAAATAACATGAAATTTTCTTTCCTCATCTCTTTGAAATTCCAGCTTCATTAGAAAATGTAAAATTTTTTTTTTTCTTCAGAAATGTATCAACTCATTGTTTTTATATGTGAGAGGCACTCATATGAGGAGCTCTGTCACACTTCTTGGCTCTCAGCAAACTAAAAGATGATCTTTGGACTCAGAGAAATCAGAGTGAATATTGTGCCAATTTCCTGGAGACTCCAGAAGTTGTAGCACATAGACAGTTCTTTTTTGGCCTCTAACATACAGTGTGATCAGAAACTTTACAAAATATTTAATTGCAATAAAATCTATAAAAAAGCCAAGCATTATATGTATACACATAATATGTACAATTCAAGTTGGTACTCTACTGTAGAAGCAACTTTTCATTTTCTATTTCTTCCTATGCCATTACTGCTCCCCTTTGTGGTTCAAACTGTAAAGGACCTTGTTCCTGGGAGGGAAGAAAGGAAGAATTGTTGAGAATGATTACTCATTGGTTCAGTTTTCATTTGTTGGTTTAAAGGAGCAAGATTCTCATGTAGACAGCAGAACTCACTGCAAAAAGCAACAAAAAAAAATGTTTGAAATGACAGCTAATATCTGAGCTGCAGATTGGTCAGTTCTTAATAAACTTACGTACCTGTCCTCCTGGGCATGGAAATAGTTTACATTTCCTAATCTCCCTTGTGTCAAATGATAGTCCCATCAGCGTCAGAGCCATAGTGATGCCCTTTGTCTACCCCTTTGTCTCTGTCTTATGGAACAGGCTGATAGCAAACTGTGGGGCAAACATGGTAAAGATTTCTACTCCAAACTGCAATGTTGTCCTCTTCAAAGAACCCTGACTGTCCCCTTGATATGGGGACCCTACTACCTACTACATACTATCAGATAGGATAAGAACAGCCAATAAATTTCTACTTTTCATAAGCCCAGAGTTGGAAGGTCTGCTATTAATTTTTACTGTGGGATATATAAGACCTGTATTTCACTTTTAAAATAATTTATTTTGTTTTATGAGCAGGAGTTTTTAATCTGCATGCATGTCTGTGGTCTGTGCACCATGTACATGCCTGGTGCCGCTAACAATAGAAAGGTATTGGATCCCCTGGAACCAGAGTTAGGGAAGGTTATGAGCTGCTATGTTGGTGCTAGAGAAATTTAGCTAGAAGTGCTCTTCGTGGAACAGTCTGTTGCCCCCAACCTGTGATCTTATATCCTTCACACACAAGGTGTGAAAGAATAAACTTAGCCAAGATTCAACCTGTGGGACAGGTGCTGAAGGAAACGGGGTGGACCTAGGGGAGATGGAAGGTATGTATGTTTGGGGAGAGACAGGGAGCAGTGGAGGGAGGGAAAACTGTGGTTGGAGTGAAATATATGAGAGAAGAAAAAAGAAAAGAAAAGATAAGAAAAGAAAAGAAAAATAGTAGATCCCTGATTAGGTGAGGCTATTTAAAACCATTTGTCTTAAGTGGGCATATGCTGTCTTCTTTCCCTCCTCTTAATTCATCCATTTGTTCATTCATTCATTTCCTTCCTTTTTGTCTTGATATACCAAATAATTGCAATGACTTTATTTTCACACTTTTCTATTTCTGTTTCCCTTTGTGGTGATTGTCGACGGTCTGTAGTCTACTCAATTATAAGAGGCCTTCCCATTGCCTTTCACATGTCAGGTTAGCTCTCCTTTCACCTGGTCACCAGCATGTCCTTCACTGTAGAAATACTAAGTTGAGTTTTGGGTTTTTTTTTTGTTTTGTTTTTTGTTTTTGTTTTTTATTTGTTAAGACAGTAAAACTTCAGGCTTGGGCACACTGACATGTAAATATAAGATCATTAACGGAAGCCAATATGTATAGAACAGAAATCTTGAAACAAGTCCTTGAACTAATCTTGAACTAAATCTTGAACTAAACCTGCTAACGTGGGCTTTGTTGGTTGCTGGAGGGAAGAGCTTGCATAGTACTGTGCTTCCCATCATTGGCACATTTATCTGTACTTGGCAAACTTTGGTAACACTGAATCAGATTTTGATACAATTTTCAATGTAAGTCAGAGGTCTTTCTAAAAGAAATGACAATCAACCAAATATTCTATACAAAATTGTATCATAATTTTTTTACACTAAAAAACCCCAGCAAATCAGATCTCATTCATTTTCAGCAAATTTGTATCACTCTAGAAAACAATTAAATTATTATAGCGTTTTCAAAAATCACAGCTAAGCAGGGGACTGATATGTAGTGACACTCTACTCTGCTGGAGTGGGATGGAAGGGTTAGGGGGTAGAAGGAGGGAGGGCGGGACTGGGAGGGGTGGAAAGAGGGCACTGTGATGGAGATGTAACCTGAAGTAATAAATAAACATTAAAAAAGTAAAATTCTAAATATTATATTTGGACTACTTCACTGGCTCAGTAACTCTAAAATTGCAAATATAAGCATTGCCAAGGTGAAGATCACATATAAACAAGCATCTAAACTGTGTGTCCAGAGAAACTATAGGAAAACATGGAGAAATCTGTCAATATTAGACAATGGTATTTTTAACAAAAATAAAAATATGCATCTCTATAATTTGAAAATAAAGAGGAGACTATGACAACAGAATTCAAGTAGCTTCCAAAGGCAAGAAATAAACGATGTTTTGTTGACAAGAGATTTATTTTGGGGGCTAAACCTTACAGCATGGTGATACTTCTTACCATGCCCCCCAAATCATGGAAGTCCTGTGAAGGGGTACCCAGAATGGTAAATGGTCCTCTCTACATACAAAAGCAGGTGATTTTTTGCATATTTCTAATATGAATGCACTGGTGCCTTTTTTAGAAATTATTTACCAGTTCTATGCTCATTCCTCATTATGAAGTCCAAAACATATCAGCAGGTTGTCCCTGTGAGAACAAAGGTGAGAAACACTATTGAAAATTCTATTACACATTCACCCTGGCCCAGAGACAGCTGTAAAAATGCTGGTTTTCTCTGCTCCACCCCTGATCACACTAGGCCATTTTCACAATAATTCCAAGCAAGTATAATTACAATGATTTTAGAATCAGATTGAAACTGAAATTCTAGCTAATCCATGGGTCAAGACGAGATATAGAAACTTGTCTTAGGAGAGCAAACTTCCTGCCAGTGTTTACTGCACTGTACCCAAATCAGTCTTCCATACCCAAACTTGATGCTAAAGAGGAAGAGAACAGTTCATCCGCAGATTGAGTCACACTTCTGTTTCTTACATGCCAGAAGCTGCTCAGTGGGAGCCAGTTAGGCTCTGGGGGAAAATACACCTACTGCCTACTTAAGGTTTTAATAATAAAATGCACTAATTTCCTTTTAAAATATGCACCAGATAGGTAAAATTTTGGTGGAATTTTCCATGTGATCCTAAGGATCCTATTAATATGATGCTTAGAATGGAGGAACTCTGAATAATTAGAAAGGCTAAACTTCCAGAGATTCATTACCTCTTTATAGAACATCAGTGAAACAGACCAACAAAAGAAACTTGATTTTACCAAGCCTGAAAACACTTCCACAGATCCCAACCAACTCCTGTACCAGCTACCATCCCTAGACATGACTGTTACAGATATATGACCCCTGAGAATTTTGTATTACCTTATCTTTGTGTTCTGTGTTCTTCTGTAGAGGGAAAATCCTAATTTTTTGAGTATGGAGAATTAAATAGTCATAAGACTTGGAGATCAATGTGGTTAAGCTAAAAGTAGAGAAATAGTAAGTATATCCCTGAATGCAGACTTAAATATGTTCATAGTAATGTAAAAAAAACAAAAACCAAAACCATGGATGGTGATATATATATATATATATATATATATATATATGTAACAAAACTTAAAAAGTGAGATAGAGTCTTATTTGTCCACAAGACATTAATATAACTGATTTGTACAACTAATTTTTTTTAAATCACTGTTTTTCACATTAATAATAACTGAGAAAACTGAGTTACGACTAAAATGTACCTTAACTTCCCTCTTCTTTTTGAAATGAATACTTTCTTGGTGGCATTTGCCCACTATTATGTATTTATTTTCAGTGTCAGTTGATCTGTTCAGGGTATTTTTAGATCACAGATGAACAGGAATCTAATGTTCTTGGCAGGCAGGGAGCTCACACTGGGGTGCCCTACTTCATCCACTTCTTTGAGTAATTTTTAATTTAGGAACCCACTGCTCACAGAAGTGCTTGGGCTTCCGAGAGTCTCTGCCAGCCAAGCATAGAGGACTGACAAGGAAAAATAGGGAGATCTCCTTTTAATTTGCTCCATGGTAAGTGGGTCCCAGTTAGAAACTGGAGAAAATCAACTATGGCAAGAAACAGTATCCAGAAGACAAAGGGAGTGAGGCTGGGCTGCTGTGTGTGGCTCCCTAAGTTTCTTTAGTGGTCAGTCTTGAGAATGCTGGGTGTGTACAGGCAGCATTTGGCAGAACATGAATCGATACAGCACAGTAGGAAGATATGCGATAAAGTTTTACTTAATCTTTTTTTTTTTTTCCTGAGAGACACCTACTTTGTTTCCATTATCCAATAGTGGAATTATTTATTTACTTCATAGGGGTGGGGCATGGATTGTTAAGTTTGTTTTTTTTTTTTTTTTTTTTGGAAAGTACAGTGTAGTTACTAGACTAAAATTTTCTTCACTAATTTCCAAAATCAAACAAGAGGCAGGAAAAAAGAATTTGTTAATCCTCAGACATCTGATACACTTGCAGCACTTCTACGACTGCATGAAAAGCAGAAATGTCAGCAAATTAAAAGAAAAGTTATTCGAGAAACACAAACACATATGCACTAAAGGGAATTTCCAATGTGCCTGCAGTTTGTTCTCCAGAGCTCAAATATTTGGAAGGCAGGTTCTATAACTTTAGGAAAGTGCAGTGGTGAAATTTCGCAAGAACTCAGACTTCCCTTCTAAATTGGAATATATAAGCAAGAGAGAATCTAATAAAGCAAAACTTCTTCAAAATGTAAACTTGTGGGTAATCGCTGCCCATCCATTGTGCAGCTTCGGCTCGTGCTAGCACAACGCTGTGCAAGAAGCTCATAGTGATGATTCGAATGTTCAGAGGACCTGTGGACTTGAACTCTGGGCACAGAAGGAATTGAAAGAACCAGCGAGCTCCATTGTGGAGGATTCAGCTGTTGTCTCATGTTCTTTAGTTTCTGTAACAGCGCTATATTGTATTTCTATTATGAAATAAATTCCCACCAACGTGGTAAGCGATCCATTGCCATACCAGGGATCAGTGGTCTGTGCTTGTTTCCGTGGGGCCCAAAGCTCAGACTCCAGGAGGTTGAATTCAAGGATTCAGCTAGAGAGTGCTCACCAGAGGCTGGTCTCCTCCAAGTGTAGCCCTCCTATGGGGAGGCTTCTTTTCTTGAGTCTAGATCTCAGACCCTGCTTCTCTGTTAATGCATCTAGGGACGGACGGACACAGGAGCAGGTCCTTAGGTCAGATCTGCTGGTGCAATCAGCTGGAGGAAAGAAACCCTGCTTCCCAGTTGTGCTTCTGACCTGGCTTGGCTCACTAGAGGACTCTTCGTAAATGTACCTCCTCGGAGCTTTAACTTTCTCTGCATCCATTAGCAGATGCACAGAGATAACTACAGAGTGTTACATACAACAGACAGTTAGGGTGAACTGCAGGTAGCAGTGACCTCACCCCTTATACAAGTGTAATTTCTCCTGCCTACCACATTGCTTTGGCCTTCAATTTACACAAAACCTTATTTTCTCTCTCCTTTGATCATAAAATAATATACATAATTTTGGTTTTGTTCTGCTAATATTTTAAGGCAATGAAGATGGTACATGGACAAATGAATGAAACTCTAACTGGTTGTCCTTGGTGTTTTTAGTGTACAAACAATACTTCAAGGAAGTCCATCTGGATTGCTGTGTTTCTTGATGCTGTTCAATTCCTCATGGCTCATTATCCAAATTTCCACTCTCTCCTTTCAGAAAGCATCGTGAAGTCCTGGTCGTCTAAAATAAGTTGGATTTAGAGAACATCATCTCATATTTCCTTTTGCACTTGTGCATTTATTTTTTGTAATGTTTCCCCAACAGTGGCTGCTGTTTAATTAGCTGTAATCCAGATGAGTCGAAAGAGTGAATCAAATGTCTAGTTTCCTCCCCAACCATTACTTTCCTAATATTTTCTTTATGCTCCCTAAGGCTCCCTGTGAGAGGTTGTTTGGAGAGGCCACCATGAACACTCTTAGAATGAGTGTGGTAGTAAAATACATTAATCCCTACTCTCCATCTAACCCTCCTTCCCATTCCTTTGCGGTCTCCAACTATTTTTATTTGCTAAAGCTAGAATGTGAGGGAACAGCCACAAAGGGACAACTCTCATAAGTTTTTCTATATATTGGAGTGCATTTTGTCTGGAAGGTTGGTCTGATTAATTTTATTCTCTTTTGGCTCCAGCTTCACCCACTCCTTGTCAGCTGTTTATTAATCATGGCCCTCATGGAACAACCTTTGTATTCATGGGTGAGGCAAATAAGACAGGTTGAGGAATCATAAATTGCTTCACCTACACCCCCACTGAAACCAACACACTCTCTCTCCCAAGCTCTTCATGCTCCCACCTGGGGTGACCCTGGGGAAAGAAAAACCCACACAAGATTTCGCATATTGACCCCAGCCCAATGCAGACGGCTGTGGATCTCTTTATAATCTGAACTATAAGAGTGCAGAAATCAAAATATATATTTGTTGTTTTGAAAACGATCTTCTTTTTTTTTTTTTTCTTAGATTGTATTTACAATTATACAGAAAACAAAACTGGATCTGGCATGTGTGCAGACCCTGAGTTGGAAACTTTTCTAAGCTGCAAGCAATGAAGTGGATTGAAAGCCACCATAGCTATGGAAAGACTCAAGGCCTCACGCACCTCCTTTCCTTTGTCTGCCTTGTACTCAATTTTAACAGTTCAGGAAGTTTTGAAATCCAGTAACTCCCAGGAGACAATCAAAATATTACTTTCTTTTGTTGACAATAGTATTCCTACTCAGATTTTATATTTTCTTCTCAGTCACTCAGCACCTTAAAAATAGCATGAGCATGACACACCCAGCCACACACACAGAGGCAAATCAACTTCCCTGAGTTCTTTTCGCACCCTAAGGTCCCAGGAAAGCTTTCTAACAAATTGATGGGCCTCTCTGAAAAACAATTGGGTGAGAGCTCCCCCTGGTGGCAGAGGAAAATTTACAGTCCAAACAGCCGACCTTTCCCTGGGGCTCTGGCACTGAGTCCCAGATAAAAATGTGCCAATGTTGTTCTTTCGCCATGTGATGAAACCAGAAAATGCCATTGTTCTCCTCGGACTGACTCACAGGTGATAACAAGCAGGATACGTGTGGTGGGCCGCCAGGAGGATGTCAACAGTCCCAGGTCTGGATTTCCTCCAGAAAGGCCTTCTCAAGTAGTCTCAATGTGGACTCCAAAGCTGAGGCTGCGGACCTGCGGCTCACTCAGCAATAACGACGTTTGTAGATCTTCTTGTTAGTCTTCCATTCAACCAGCGCCAAGTATAGCTTTCTCCAGGGTGACTTTCTCTAATGCACTTTTGAGAAAGAACAGGGATTCCTTATGCCAAAGATGGCTATCTATTACTGTGTTTTCCATGTGTGTCAGCGGAGCCTGTTCCTTCATGTGGAGGCTAAAGATTAATCTTAGGTGTCATACCTCAAGGGTCTTTCATCTTGTTTCGTAAGCCAAGGTCATTCACTCTCTTGAGCTCCCTCCATAGCTGGCTGGCTAGAGAGACTCCGACATCTGCTGTCTCCCAGCACGGGTGTCATTAATACAAGCTGCCACATCCCATTGGCCCAAACTTTCACATAAGATTTGGGAATCGAACACAGGTACAGACCATTCTGTGAGCTGAGCTACCTCTCCAGCTCTCAAACATTGAATTTGAAATCTGGGTCTAATCACTCAAAACAACCAGAACATGTCATAAACATAGACCTGATCACTTATATTGTGGCAAGCCTCTTCCTATCAGACATCACAGAAAATGTTTCAACAGCCTTGCTGTAGCTGACCGTCTCTATCACAACTGCAAAGAATGTGTTCATTGGTTTTATCTGCATTCAAATGAAGGAAGAGGGGACACAATTGGTTTTGCAGGGGGAGTTAATGGCAGGCCCTTCTTCCTTTCCCTGCCTCAGGTTTAACTGTTTCACTACTGCTATACAAACAGGCATTGTTTTGGAGAGAAGGTGGAGCCTGTATGGAGTCAAAATAATAGCATCACTTCAATGAAAAGAGCAAAGCCATTGAGGTGAATTTTAATAAATAAACACAAGGTAATATTTATATAAATAGCCCAGGACTTTGGGAAGACATAGGTTCTTTTGTGAGCCCATCATTAATTCAAGCCTTCTGGAATTTACAAAACAACTGAATACTTGAAGTCCCAATCTTCTGACAATAATTTTCAGCATGAGATGTCCCCAGGAATGAAAGTCTATCAAAAACACAAATTATTTCTTGGCAATGATGTTCTAGACTCCAAAAATAATAAGATGCAACAACATAATGGGTGTCTACTTAGGGTAATTTGAGATGGAGGTCTAAGAACAAACATCCTACTTCCTTAATGCTCCAAAATCATTTAAGATTCCACACCCCTTTTGTTCTGTTATTACAGTGTCTAACTCCTTAATTGATTTAGACTCAAAAGGGAAAATCAGGTGGATAGAAAGAAGAATGAAGGTCATGTTTGGGAGAGATCTGTTAGGAGGATTTGCTTGGAAATGATTTTCTTTTATATTGTTTTGCTTACAAAACATCTTCTGAGGCACTCTGTGGTATTTTAAAGCCTGTGTAACCCAATGTCTTCACTTCTATTACATTTGATACATTTTCTACCCGTTAGTTCAAACATCTTTGCAGAAATGCAAACTATGGATATACTTAATATGTAGGGATCCTACATATTTACTGAGGTTTTTTGTTTGTTTTTGTTTCTTCTCAGCAACACACTCATAGAGGCAGAAGCAGCCCTGCAGGAATTTCATCACCTCTTCCTGGCACCACTGACCATTGCTTTTCCCCAAACAGGTCAAATGTGTGCGAAGGCCTAAAGCTTGAGGACATGATCACAGTGCTGCTCCTTCTCCAGGAAATCAGCTGGGCTTGCTATTTGCCATTTAAATTGACAATAACATCAATTTAAAATTAAACTACCAATGAATCATGACATTGAGTGTTAGTTAAGGGTGTTTTATTTATAAAAGGATCAGTTAAACAGCACTGAAATGTGATGCAATATGAATTTGAGTCACACACACACATACACGGGGGGGGGAGAGAGAGAGAGAGGGAGAGAGAGGGAGAGAGAGAGAGAGAAAGAGGGGGGAGGGCACATAGCTCTGTGCGTAAATGATAGCAGTTATTATTACTGTTTAACTGATTTTGTAATACTGGATGTGAACACAGGGACTCACACATGCCAGGCTAGCTCTCTTCCCCTGAGCTACCTCCTCAGACCCATATACTAACACTCTTTGCTGCAGTTGTTTCTGGGAAGAGTCTTTCTTTGCTTAGGGAAAGGAATTTCCAGCCACTTTGGAAATTGGAAATTTGGAAATAGGAATTTGGAAAGCATGCTTTTGAAATTAAGGAGTTAAGGATGACTACATAAAATGGCTATTTTAAACAAATTAAAGTGTTATCAAGCAGAGAATTAGGAAAATGCATAGAGACTGTGGTGGAAGACTGTAAGCCATTGTGTAAAAATGAAAATACCCAAGGAGGCCTAGCCAATGCAATGAGCATTTAATGACAGCCAATTCTAACACACCTACTCATGACCCGTGCAGACATTGCATGTAGACAAGTTTATAATGGACAGAGTATTGAATTTCAAATTAAATTAAAACGATTTATTTGCTCTGTCCCTTAGCAATGTTGTAAAACAGTCTAGCTTCAAATTTTGAAATAGAAGAGATGCAAGAGATGATTAGAGCAGGCAAGAGACTTAAATCCTGAAGTTACCCAGTTTCTATAAATCTCCAAGGAGTCACATGCTTTGGGAACTGTAGAATGGAGATTTTTCTAGGAATTGGGGTTAATGATTGGTTTGATTTACGTTCATTTCAGACCCAAAGGAGTGAGAAAACATTAGAGATATCTTGATATATACAGTACATATTTTAAAGTAGCAGTCATTTATTAGTGTGTATGTATGTGTATGTGAGAGAGATACAGAGAGAGAGAGAGAGGCAGTTGCTCTCACATGGTAGTCCAGAATGACCTAGATTTACTAATATAGCCCAAACTGGCCTTATACTCACAGCATATGCACTTTCATAACCTCCCAAGTGTCAATTTATTCTTTTGTTAATAAAAACCTGCCACACTTATCTCCTCCAAGCAGGTGCACACACTTTTGCATTACACTCATGGAGATTGGTTTTCCTTCCCCTCTCTCCTTACCTCCCCAGGGACAGAGCCTCTTAATGGGTTCCTTCCCCTCTCTTTTAGATCTACAGCCCACATGTGGCTGAACCTTGAACACTGTTCATGCAGACAAACAGAGAAAGCTGACCTTCAAGATAGCCATATGACACAGAGTAATTTATTTTTCCAAAGGAGTCACTGAGATGGAAAACATTCTGTGAAACACTTCACTTGTACAGAGGAGGAAAAACTGATTATTCCCTTGGAAATCCTTTGTATCTGTAATCGAAACATCAATGAAAATAGGAAGTTACAGCTGGGACATGGCTGAATTGGAGAATCTTTACTGAACATGTAAAAGGCACTGGGACTAATCTCTACCACTGGGGAAAAATTAGAAAAATATTTAAAAAGTAGTATAGTTGAGTCTCCTCATATCAACAATGAAAAAAAAAAGCAAGATTCTCAGAAAACTTGCACACAGTCTTGTACAGGTATTTGAGATGAACAGGGTGGTATAGTGAGACTCGGGGTTTGCTATAAACTAAGTGTGATTTTTAACTGGGATGCATTTCATTTATTATGGAGTGTATTAGAGTTATCCAGCATCAACTTATTTTAAATTGCAAATATAGTTCAGTAAGTTTCACATCAATGTTTAACTTGAAAGTAGGTTTCGTTTCTCACAATAACATGGAAATATATTCTCAGATGTGTTCGCCCTCCCACACAGACACCTCCTTAGAGTCTACCTTCCTGTTCTATTACAACGAGCTCACTGAAGTAACTGAAAAAAAAATGCAAAAGATATTAAAGTTCTATACCCCAGTGAATTGTGATAGAAAAATTTCAAGGGAGAAAAAAAGGAAAATTGGAAAAATACAAATAAAAACTTTGTGAAAGAATATTCTATAACTCCTGTTATTTACAAAGTGAGCCATGACTATTATTTATTTCTAATATTAGAAAGTCCTCTTCCCATTGGACCTGATTTTGCTTATGCTGCCAAAACTTTATTCAGAATTAGTTTTTGAATTACTGACTTTCATCTGTTTCTTCCATTCCAACTGCTATGCTAAAAAACAGCTCAATTTATTTTTCAAAAATAAAATAACACGTAAACACAAAATGACAAATGAGGAGCAGCCACACTTCCCTTGCCTTTTTACCAGGACAGCCTTAGTTAAGTCCTTCTTCATTAAATCATAGAATAAAATTTCACTTTGGATTTGTACTGTGTTTTTATTTTCCATTGATTAGTTGAAGGACATACACACATCACAATCTGGTCTCAAAAACAAGACAGAAGCCTATGAATATGAAAAGGGACTTGTCAGAAGGAGAGAGGTGTTTTTAGGGACAAGAGACAGGACAAGGCAATCAGAAAGCATTTTGTGCATGTAGGAAAATGTCAAAGAACAAATTTAATAAAAATAATAAGATAATAATGCTGCCCTAGGTTTCAAGCTGTAAATGTCGCATAAATGTTCTCTCTTGATTTCTTCATCCTTAGCTATTTGCTATTAAAGCAAAGGGATTTATTTTATTCACTGTACAACAAAAGCTTAGTGTCTTGAACACAGTAGGGACAGATGACAAAGATTCTTTACTAAACATATCCCAGGATTTTGTGCATAATTTCCTGGTTAAATTGCCAAAATCTTTACCTTCTCACCACGATGCATAAAGTCTTTTGGTTTTCAGAGACTTTTGTTTTATCATCTATTTTTTACCTTTGTTCTCCTATCTTATCTGTGTGGCCTGAGTGTTCCTCTCCTGCTCTCCCCCAGTGTGTTCTCAGGCTCTGTTCTCTCGTGTTTGGCATATGTACAACTGTGCTTACCCGGATCACCTCACTCAGCTCCCCTCAGGGCCGGATTTCTGCTTACACCTTTGTCAAGTCCTTCCCCTTCACAGACAGGCAGAGTTCTCAGGCCGCTCCAACCTGGTCTCATGTCCTCAAAACCTGCCTCTCTCTTACTGCTTCTCTCTCATCTGTCCTCTGGCTTTCAGGGCTCTGTTCTTTTCCAACACAGGACTTGAAGAATTATGGGTGGCTCATTTCTTCCCCTCCACACAATGCAATCACTCACCAGGGTGGCTCTGCCATGTTCATTCTCTTAATGTAGTATATTTTCCAAAGAAGAGTTCCAGTACTCACCCTCCACTGCCTCAAATGCCCCACAACTGACATTCTTTGTGTAGATTGTGATTACAATTTTAATACTTGGAGACAAACTCGGATGATATAATGAAAAAGTGGGAACTGGAATTGCCTTCTTTGCCTCCAGGGGAATTTTGCACTGTATACCCAAGGTGTCTACCTCTCAGATAGAATGCACTGCTTTCCGAAAATTAGAAAGAACTTGTATTTTTATTTTTACCCTGAAATGTTTTCAAGAAGGAATTGTTGACATGTTTCCTGCCCAACTGCTTTGCTTTTTTATTCTTTCTAAATAACTATTTCATAAAGACAAGTTTTTTTTCACGTGTTAAGAAAAAAAGAAAACATAGGGAAAATTATTCCTTTTGCTTTGTTCCAACATCTTCTGCAAAATAAGGCTTGGAGTATGCATCAGCTGACATAATTATTTTTAAAATACAAAAGAATAAAAGAAGTAGAGACCTCAATTCAAGAGTTCAGGAGCTGAGTTTGACAACCTAAGACAAGCAGGTTAAATGTCAAGAGACTTGTAGCTTCACATCTCTTCAGAGACAGCCCACACAAACAAACAATGTCCTCCTGATATGGGTTAACAAAAATGCCACCAACGGATAGAGTTCATGAGATGTCTTGGTCCTTTATAAGGACATTCAGTTCAAACACTTGTCAATTAAAGAAAAAACGATTAAGAGCAATAGAGACACAATTACTCATAAAGTGGGACAAATATTATCTTAGACATCTTTCAATTTTTTATGTCAAACTTGATCAAAGATTTGCTAATCAGATTCATCTTCTCCTCTCTCTCTCTCTCTCTCTCTCTCTCTCTCTCTCTGTGTGTGTGTGTGTGTGTGTGTGTGTGTGTGTGTGTGTGAAGGTATACTATATTACTATGTTATGGTGACATGTAGAAATCAGCAGGAGCAGGAAACGTTATAAATTGATTCTTGCTTTCCGACTTGATCCAGATGTGATGTTGTACCCATGGCTGCTGTAGATAGGCTTACTGGCTTATAATCTTCCAGAAAGTCTCCTGTCCTCCCCTTCTATCTCATCAGATGATAGCTGCTTTTCCAAACAGGATCGTTACTGCATTTAACCTTAGGTGGCTTCTGAAGTCCCAATTATAAGGTCCTCATGCATGTGTAGTAAACACTTTTTCCACTGAGCAATGCTCCCAGCCTGAGTGTGTAATTTTTTAAGTGATTGTGTTATGTGAATAAATTAGTGCTATAATAAACTTAAGTTCCCTGTAGTCTCTGATTTTGTCCTTCCAGAAGCAGGATATTTGCCTACTGGGTGTGTTCACAAGACAGACAGAAGGCATTTGAACTTTTAGAAACAGCAAAATTGAAATTTAACTACCTCAAGGTTTTCAATGCCTAAGAAACAAAAGCCAACATTCACCAGTCTCAATCAATAATTGGTATTTTGTGAAAGGGGATTCTATTGGCTCATAGCTTCCTGAAGTAAAAAAAGACAAAGCTGGTTGAGGAGCAAAGCAAAGAGCAGGTGTTGATACTTAAGACAGTTCTCCAAATAGTCATTCAGTAGGAATAACAACATGCATGGTTATGATTGGTATCTAAATGTATAGATTAGACAACTCAAAGAGAATTGGGTCAGATGGAAGATAAGGCATTCCTGGCAGTGGATTCAAAGATTAATGTGAAATAAGTATTTCCTGATATTTAGGTTCTTTTTTCTAGTGTAAAGTTGCAGTGTTGCTGTTCCTGTCCCAGAACCCAGCATTGGAGAGAATCTGATTGTTGTTTTCAGAGGTTCTCCGATTGCCATGAATTTCCAGTGGCTTTCCATGGAGTCAAAAAATGATAGATCTCATTGGGTATAAAGATCATCAAATGTGCTACTTATAGGGAAGATATTATGTAAATAACTCATTATACCTTAATATACAGTTGGTGAGAGGTCTTAGTGGGTAAAGCTCTTGCCATAATACCTAACCACCTGAGTTCAATCCCTGGGACTCATAAGATAGGAGAGAACTGACTTCTCCAGACTGACCTCTGACCTCCATATTCACACTGCACAACAGACATAAGTATGTGTACACACATGCCCATCCACATGGAGAGAATAAATAAATAGAATGACTACACATTTAAAGTCAGGGTACTTTGCTTATGGAAATACATGCAATTTGTATTCTCCATGAGGACCTACTTTAAAGAGCTTTCCCAGGCTTTTCATATCTCATAAAAAGAAAAACAAGGAGTTTGGGATATGTACATTTGTACTCATTTTAGTTTATACATTGGGTTCCTGCTGTGGCTCAGCTGAAATTTTAGCAAGGTGTGAAATTGTGAGATCTAATGGGGCTTCCCGCATTGCCTTCATGTGAAGCTGAGAATCAACACACCTTGTTCCCAGTGGGTGCTTTAGTTAATAAGAGAGGAGATAGAAGTCATTAGGTAGATTCTAAATCAAACACTGTGCCTTCGTACAGTGAAAGGTCTGAATGGTTTCATAAGCTTCAGAGAGGAGCACTTTACACCAACTTCCTTATAAAACTTAATAAAGCATTGATATCTTTAACTAAAAGAGTAAAAAGTGTGTATATAATCTAAAATAATATGTCTTGTGAACATTTTAGCAATTGAACTACCATGAATTTTCAAAGAAGAGAAATTAGTTCTGATCTACATAAAGCTCCAATAGTGATGGAGATCATAAATTCATCTTCCTAAAAAATTAAGTGCATAGAAATGAATATTTAATGATGGGTTTTCAAATGACCAGCCATTCCTCTATGATTTTCATGTTTTTATTCAGGTTTTTACTCATAAAAGACTTACAATGCAACATAATTTTAACAATCAGAGTATGGAACTTGTTCAACGGAAGAAGAAAGTTAGGCAGTGATAAGCCAGGAAGATGGCTCATGACATTTGAATCACATAAGCTTGAATAACAGTGCAGGTGGGTATAGGAGGCCTTAACCACTCAGGGAAAACCATAATAAGGCAGAAGTCTTCTAATACTTAGAGTAAAATCCCAATTGTTATTATTAATTGTTATTATCATTATTACTGTTATTGTGCGTGTGTATGCAGGTATGCATGTGCTTGAATGTGTGTGTTTGTGTTTGTATGTTCCATACATGTGAGTGTCATAATTCCCAATGTTTGGGTTACAGGAAAATACAGTTATCCCTGGTATGGATATGGATTTAAACCTCATGAGCTATTTTCCTGGATGCTCACATCACAATTATGTATGAATTTGCAACTATGAATTATATTAAATAGTGAAGAATTCTCTATAAGGTGGGAAATATCAAATAGATGGAAGTAGGAAAAATAAATTATTTAACTATATAACACTCAACATATGCTACACAAATATGACAAGTGACTTTTAAATTCTAGTTGGCAGGAACAAAAATGTGTTGAGTCCATCAAGCCATGTGTAGTAAGTGCCATGCTGGGAACAGAGAATATAGGAGACAGAAAAAAGAGGGAGTGAGGTGTGCCATTATAACAAACTGCCAGTGATCTGTGAGTGCATCACAGAGGATTTCTGCCATAAACTACACAGCCTCGGAACAAATGGGACACATTCAATGTGTAATGGAATTGTTGGAAATGGAGCAGGTCTACAGCAAATTGACCAAAGATATACATTGTGGGGTTTGCATCTTGTGTACCTTGTAGTTTTACTACAAAGAGAGGAAAAAAAAACTTTAACTTCTGGAATTTTGGAGTTGATTGTGTGTGTATGTGTGTGTGGTTTTGTGTTTGGTTGTGTTTGTGTGTGTGGTTGTGTGGGTGTGTGTGGTTGTATGTGTGTGTGTTTGTGTGTGTTTTTGTGTTTGTGTGTGTGGTTGTGTGTGTGTATTGTATACATTTGAGTTGTGTTGCTTAGATGGAACTATCAAGTTGATACAACCTAGATAATCATCTAGATTGGGTTGGCTTGGGTATGTCGGTGGAGGGTTATGATGATTGTAGGAAGATCTAGCCCATTATGTTCACTGCTAGAGTTTTATTTAGAATATCAGAACATCATTGTTCTTCAAGTTCATTTCTTGAAAGAAAGGATCCAAGGAGAGCAAAGCACAGCTATGGAGAGCTCTGGGATGGAACTGCTTTTGTTATCCCTTAAAGACACCAGGCCCGCTAGTCTGTGAATTCTTGAGCATGTAGATGAGGCATGCTCTGAAGCCTTTCTCTAGGCAAAAGTCTACATCAAAGTGTGAGCTGCACTTTCAAAGAGAACAGAAGTAACACACTGAAGTGTGTTTGGACAGGCCATCACCTTCTTTCTTCTTCTAAACCCAAGTTGCCATAAATTTAGTTTTGACTACTACTTCCTTGTTCTCTGATTCTGACAATATTCCAAATGTAATTGTTTCCTGATATAAACAGGGCTTTATTCAGGGTGTTTAAAGTAAAAAAGATAATGCTGATCCAGATGGTACTCTATAGGAAATTGAAATCTTTTGAATGTCAGATAAGAATAATACATCCTTGTAATAAAGCAAAAAGTAAAAAAGTAGGGCTTAAAATTGTCATTGATATTCTATGCAAGTAAAATTCAACTGGAACAAATAATTAAGGAATAGTTTGAAAGGGGAAGTGTCTTAAAGCAAAAGCAAGGCTCTAGAAGTATCCAGTAGGTCTGATGATCTGGGTAACCTGCTTTAGTTGTCTCATACAATACTTGCTACATACTATAAGAGAATTTCCTTCATAGTCACCATGTGAAGGTACACAGAAGTAGTTTAAGATATATTCTCCCTAATTATGACATTTTTGCATAATTTGTGTATATTTGGTATATTTACTGACTTTCATCATGGTGACAAGACAATCCAGGCACATAAGGCAAATATGTTTAAGTACTGTTCACTTTTCCACACATGTACACATATGTCTACATGGTCTATAGAACTTCCCCCAAGTCTTCAGTGTTTTCAAATGCCACCTTCTTCATACACATCACTTGAAATAACCACTCAGATAAAATCTGGTCCCTACTTTTGTGTACCCACAAACCTCTGTTGAAGTTTTATTTGAACGTGTCTAATAACACAGTTCTTAAATGAGAACACAAGCTACTATCATCCCCACATCCATGACAAGGCCTATCATCATACTGCCACAGAATCCTTCCTTGATTGACACCTGTTAAATCTGATAATGAGAATGTGATGCTAGCTCATTGCACATCACAGGGAAAACCATCCATAAGTGAAATCTGTTATTATTGAATGAACTGATGGTTGGTTGGATAGATCTACTGTCAGCAAAACGCTATCTACATATATGGAATAAATGAAAATCTTTGTTTCGAACAGGAAATATTTCCAAGAACAAATAAATCTGTAAGAGATAAGGGTTTTTGTGTTCAAAATGTTCAGGGAAAAGTTTTCAGTACAGGGGAAGAAGCATGGGAAAGAAGTTTATCAGGAGAAAGAAAACTAAGACAGTGTTTCTGGAAGGCTTGGGATAAAGAACTCTCAGCAAATCAGCACACATATGGGTAGACAAATTTCTGTCAAATGAATTGTTCTCCATGCTTAGAAGCATGTAATTAATACTTACGGTTTCATGGGAATTTTTTAATTGAGAAAACTATAAAAGTGTTTATAATTATGTGCATATGATAGGTTCCTGAGCACAGAGGAGAAGGAATCTTTCTTAAACAGCAGGAGGCTGCAATAAAACAGTGCTTGCTGAGAATGTGAGTGGGTGAGGAGAGAGGGTGTGTGGATTAGGAAAGAACAACGAGATGGAACAAGTCCAGGCAGAAGATTGTATCATCTGGGACAGGAAGTCTATTGTCTCTGTTTGTAGATTCCAGCTTCGATGTTTGGCTGCAGTTATGTGCTGTATCCTGGATACTGTAGGATACTCTGAACTTTCTCTTAATGCTCATTTAATTCGTGCCAATAACTAAGGGTCAGTTCCAATTCTCAGGAAGTAAATAGTTTTTGATTTGGTTTACTCATGAAGAAATGGCATCATAATCTGAATTTCTTTCAAATATAGCTACCTTCTGATCCCTAGCACATTTAAGTACTAGGTTATGTGGCTGAAATAACTGTGAAAATGTAATTAGAGATCTTGGAATGGCCAGAGACTCCCGATGAGTCTCCAGGTATGCCTGAATGCAGTTTGTGTGATCTTCAAATGGAGATGCAAAATATCACAAGAGGAAAGAAATGTGTAGACAGAAGCATGAGATCAAATGGAATAGAAGGAGCAATAGGCCAAGGAATAGGCCAAAGACTGCAAATGCTATAAATACATAGGAAACTGGTTTTTTTCTGGGTGGCACATGCCCACTATAAAAAATAAATAGATTATAGTTGAAAAGTTTTAACTTTCATGTTTGTGCTAAGTTATATCAGATATTAAAGAAAATTATTTTGAGTGAATTTGAATGTATTCACTCTAGATATAATTCTGAAAACACAATTAGGAGGAATTTGAGGACAGTATATAACCTGCTCTGTGTTACTGGGACTGAAGGAGACTTAGTTCCCTGTAGAACTGATTCAACCTTTCTATTTCACTAGACAAGAGGTGAGTCACATGAACAGTATACAAAAACTATCTTCCCTTTTGCCTCTGTCAGAATTAGTGAATTTATATTGCAGTTCTTCTGGATAGAGTAGATAGAATTCATCTCATATAGTGTCTAGACCTGTTTATGGATGTCTTGCCAAGCAGGCATGAACATATGCTGTGGCCACAGTCCATGGTTTATGTTTTTGTTTTGTTTTGTTTGTTTGTTTGTTTTTTTTCTAGGTCAGGTCCTGGAGATACCACTGCAGATTCTGGCCAGGGCTGTTCAGCACTCAGCAGGACTATTGGAGTTTTGTAGTAACAATTTGATTTCTGAAGTCTAGTTTGTCACAACACACTCCAAAAGTATGTCGCTAGCATACATTTTGGGGATGTGGTATAAGAGCTACTGGCTTCATAACTGATTACTCTTCTGCTGCTGTTACTTCTACATGTAGCCACTGTGCTAACTTTGGCCAGAAGGCAGTCCCATCAGTAATGATTTCCGTGTTTAGTGATGTTGTGTGAGGTTCTCCTAGGGTGACATGAACAAATATCTGCTCACTGCAGGTATGGATTTAACTATAGACAGTGTGATGATCCACACTAAATCTAGATTAGTGAGCCATTGACTTTATGGAGATTATTTATAATTGATCCCACAATACATCACTGAAACTGCCACCTTAGAATAGACAATATCTTTCATACAGCTTCACAGATGGAACCCATGACAGCTCTTCCCTCACTTCCCCTAACTTTCCACCCTTCGTGTGTTCTAGCATCCCCTGAGAACTTGTAGAGCTAGGATAGATTTGCCTACCCATGGAAGGAGGAAGACACACTGAGAATTGAGTCCTGAAATTTCACCAAGAGTCCACTGATCCTTACCACCCTCTTTTTCCTTTTTTAAAAAATATATTTTGTTGTGTGTGTGTGTTTGTGTGTGTATGTGCATGCGTGTGTTTGTACCTATGCACATGCTCATAAACAGGTACACACTCATGCAGAGATCAGATAATTTGGAGATGTCCTTGCTGGATTTTACCTTCTTCTTCTATCGTGTGGGTCCTGGGGACAGAACTCAGATTATCTGTTTTGGTTGTAGGTGTCATTCCCCACTGAGTAGTCCTGCCTGTACTTCATCTACATTTTTTTTGATGTGTGACAATCAAGGGACCCAGTTTTGAGGGTGTCTTGTGGATAATTATAGATGCTCAGATTTGGGATGGTAATATTTGTTTTACTTGGGGAATAGTGCCTCACAAGAAATGGGAAGTAGACATATATAGGAATGTTGGAGAAAAAAACAAAGTCAGAATATAAACATACAATCCAAGTGGGGGGTGGCCTGATTGAGATAGATATACTAGTGTCCTTGCTAAGGAGGAAGGGTGTACATTTGCCAAGTATGATAAATACAGCTGAGTTCATCGTTGATTCAAATATCCTCTCATTTACATACATCTTCAGAAGACATTACTACAGAGAGACTTTAAAAACCACACTCCCACTAAAGGGCAGATGTTAGATAAAATCACTGGGCAGTCAACTCTGAGGCAACTATTGATGTTAGTGGGAGTCCTGTTGTCAAGCCTGCCTGTGCTCCTTTGAAAACTCAGGCAGCAAGGGAGAGGTTAATTTTTCTTGTGAAAGGGTGATTACCACTTTGTTCTGCAGTAAACAATCTGGGTTTCCTACTGAACTGTTCCTTTTCATTTGCAGGGATTAAAACCAACAGAAAACTGTTGTAAGCTTGGCATCACTAAATATTTTTGTATCTTCTATATATTTCCTTTAGAAAGCTCTCTTAACCTCAAAAACATCTCAAAACTACCTGAATTCACCAAACGTTTACAACATTACACATCTGGAAGAATATATGCCAACCAGAAATACTTAGATTTTGCCAGGAATGTACAGATTATATACTTTGGATAGCTTCCACCTGTAATTCAAACTCAGTAAGTCCTATGTTTCTGTGTAGAAAGAACTCCTTATAAAAGGGGACAAAAAACAGGTGACCTGAAAAGAAACCTGGATTGTTCCTTTAAGTAAATATTCAAGATGAAACTGAACCAATGTGCAGTGTTTCACTTTCTTCCCTAAGCTTTCAGTCTTACTTAAAATAAAAAAAAATCAAACTTACATGGGGCTATGGTGACTTTTTGTGGTGTGCTCATTTGCAGCCAATTTGTTTGGTTCATCTCCCTGAATTGACCAATCAGGTGTTCAAATGGGTTACCTCAGCGCAAGGTTACCCAACATTTCTCTAGTGAACTAAAGTGCCTGTATTAACTTAATGAGAAAAAAAATTAGAGAAGGAAAAGTAACTGTGAATTCTCAATATTGCTATTTATTCTGGTGTCTTTTACTACAAAGCATTGGTTGAAATCAGCTTGATGGGTTGCTTAAAATGTTTTTATGTTTATTAAGTTGTTTGGAAGATATACTAAGGAAATATCAAAGTTTGGAGACTAGAGCTATTGCCAATAAGCCAGGGTATTGAAGCTGCCGGTTGTTAATTAGATAGAAAACAATACTTCTGGAGTCTCACTTGCCACTCCAACCCTGCCTCTCCTGCCTCTGCTTTCTCACTGTCCAGTAAGCAATAGAGAATCTCCAACAATATGTCAGGAAGCCTGAAGATTTAACTCAGAAGATCGGAAGGGTTGTGTGAAATATCAAGCTAGCACAACCTCAAGGAGTCATTGATGTAATTATATCACATGAAAGTATTCTATTAAGCTAAAAGTTAAGGTTTGTTTTGTTGATGCTCCAGAAAAGTTCTTAGCAGAGCAGAAAGAAAGGAACCAAGTGGTGAATGCTAAAAATAAGAACGAAAAATCTGAATTTGTATTTTGGTTTTGGTAAGTCCATTAGCATACTTTTCTTCATTCCAGTTTGTGAAGTACGTGAAAGTGTTGTAGAATCTTGAACCTGCATGTCCCTTTCTAGTAGATATAACTAGGATACATCTAGCCATCCTAACTCATATGTCATCAAGATATCCTAACTAATTTTTATGCCTGCAAGTACCCTGTCTTTTCTCCTCTCTGAAAGCACAAAAAACTCAGTAAGCCTGTGACATGCAACTGACTTTACAATTATAATGTAACTCTGCATCAGATTCAGGATACATAGTTTCTTTTCTTTTGTCTTTCCTTTTTCTTGAAAATAGATCCCTCATACAATAAATCCTGACCACAGTTTTCCCTCCCTGGACTCCTCCCAGCCCCTACACCACCTCCCTTCTCTCTTATATCCACTCCCTCTCTTTCTCCCTTCAGAAAAGAACAGTGTGCCAAGGGACAAAAACCAAACAGGACAAAACAAGTTACAATAAGACAAATAAGGCAAAAGCCAATAGGAAGGAAAGAGCCTAAAGAGCAGACAGAAGAGTTGGAGACATGTCTGCTTCCATTGTTACGAGCTTCACAAAAACACAGAACTAGCTGTCATACATATATGCAGAGGACCTGGAGCAGACCCTTCTTTGCAGGACCCATACTTGCCACTTCAATCTCTGTGATATTGAGCTATGTTTAGTTGATTCGGTGGTCCATGTTTTCCTGGTGTCCTCCATCCCTTCTGACTCCTACAATCTTTCCTCCTCATCTTCTATGAGGTTCCCTGAGCTCCAAGGGAGGCACCTTATGGAAACCTCCAACTTAAACGCTCTGTGCAATTTATGTCTGTGTGTCTCCACCTGTCCCATGGCTCCCATCTGCTGCCAGAGGAAGCCTCTTTGATGATGACTGGATAAGACACCATCTATGAGTTCTGTGAGTGAAGCAGATGACCGACCAACAGGTCTCGTCCACACTCTGGGTATGAGCCATCAGCTTCCTCTCCAGGGGTGGGCCTCAGGGTAAAACAGACATTAGTTGGCTACTTCTCCAAGCTATGTGCTTCCATTGCCCAATACACCTTGCAAATAGGATAATTGCAGTTTGATGGTTTTGGAACTGGATTGATGTTCAGGTTTTTTCTCTGCATCTGCAGAGAACCTTCTAGAATTTAGGAGTGAAACTCCATGTAGGCACCATCTTGACTTCTCTATAGTCAATGAGGATGTGTGGATGTTGTCTTTGGGCATAGAGCTCTGCTGTTAGTTTTCCGAGAGTGACCCTCTGTCCTAACATCAACTTCAGTTGTTTTGGTATCTCCGTAGGATCCCCTTGATCAATGACTCAACTGAATACAGCCAAGTTACACCACTGGAAGCCTTGCCTGGCTAGAAAAGATGGCCAGTTCAGCTTGTGTTCCCTCCATTACTGAGTCCTCACTAAGGTCACCCTCATAGATTCCGGGAAGTTTCCACTGCACTAGGAGTCCTCCTCTGCAATGTTCTCCAATTCCAACAGTTTCTTGAGTAAGAACTCCTCCATCCTGCCTTCTGTAACGTTTTATTCTCTTTCCTGATCCACACCCCTTTTAACTATGTCATGGCTTTGCTGTTGCTCTGGATGTTGTGTGCTCAATTTCAATGTTTACTGCTTGCTTGAACACGGCTCCACTGACAGCAACCTAGCACAGGAAACTCTCTCCAAGCCTTTCCACATAACACTCTGTTGTGCTGATATCCAGTATCCTCCACTTCCCATTGGTAGCTAGCTTTTGAGTCACATTGTCACTCCAAAGCTTTAGAAAGGTGTGACACTCAGAAGCATTTGGTCTTTGCGGCTGATCAGGTGAAAGAAACCCACACAGTAACTTATGTGGCTACCCAGTCATGACTCTGTGGTGTGTACTGACTCATACTGTGTTTTAATTTCTTAAAGCAAAGACCACATCTCAAATACTCTGTAGATCAAGGAACACTAGTGAGGTTTCGATAAGCCTTGTAATTTATCTAATTTTACAAAACCTTTTCTGAATTTCATAAACTGATAGAAACTATACTTTTAACATTCCTTATGAATCAGTGCATGCTTTGATGGCTTGTAGTGTGACCTGGACAGAGTTTAGTGAATAATAACCCGAATCATTTAGAAAACTGTGGCTGTGAGGGATTTTCTTGGTTAGGTTCACTGAGGTTTGAAGATCCACTTGCACAAAGGTGACATTGTTTGATGGCAAAGGGCATAGAGGAGATTCACTTGTGGATACTGCTCTATATATCACAGTGGTAGATGTCTGCCATTATCTATCAGTCTGACCTATACATGACACAGCAGGATATGGGAATCCTAGAATAATCTCCAGACTGTGTGATATGGATTTTCCATTACCTGTAACAAATTTTGGTGTGTCTTATGGATAGTAGGGAGAGTTGCAGATGTGTGAGGCTAGGGAATGCACAGGACATCTCTGTTATCTCAGCTCAATGTTGAAATAACCAAAATATGATATAAAATAATATTTGCTTTATTGTAAAATCTGGGCAATAATAAAATATTAACATTTCTTCATTATATGTGGCAATATTAGTGATATTTAAAACATCAATGTAACAAATTAATTGGACACATCAATCTGACTAGTAAAATTGGCAAAATATACGTCCACTGGCTTTATAATCAAAATGATGTTTTAGAGTACAAATTTATCTGTACTAAGAGGCTTCTTTTCAACTATTATCTTGTTATTTTTTCATATATTCTATAATAACATGTTTTAAAATGTTTTGTGTACCATTTAAAATAGTTTAGAAATGTAAAAAGTTTTTAAAAAAACCTAAAACAACTTTTGTCACATTCATATTTGTCCTAAAGCTATTAATTTTGTCTAATCACCCAAAATTATTTGGAATCCATTCCTATTTACTGTGTAACAATTTCCTCTGAACTGAAATGTTCCCCCTGGAGAGGGAAGAGAGACTTATGAGACTCTGGCAGGAAACACATCTCACAAGCCCCTGAATGCTAAAACTTACAGCATTTACAGACTTCCTCCTTAAGGTTACCTACAAGCAGTACAAAAAAAAAAAAATTGCTGGGGGCGATGTTGCAGTCTGCAGAATTACCTGCAAGTCATGCAGGGTTTCCGCAGGATGCAGCTTCCCTGAACCACCTATGTATGAGGGATTTTTGTTGGTGCAGCTACTTTTGGACTATCCAGCCTCCTGTAAATTATCCCCCCCCAAAAAAAAAACAAAAACAAAAACAAAAAAAACCCTGCAATGGCTCACTAACCTAGACTTGACTGGAACTGTGTCTTTGGTCCACCATTGGTTCTCTGTCTTGGGTTAGTACAGTTTATTCACGTCTCCCTAGGTAAAGTCACACAACAGTATTCAATCTTCTTTTTTTTTTTCTATTCTTCACGTCTATCTAGAGGTAGACCAGGTCAGCACACAGCTGTGGCTTTTCAAACATTTTAATTGTGAGAAGTGAGTCTGTCAAAATATCAGCAGTTTGAATATCAAACAATTCTTACTCTGAGAGTCTGCATGTGTTAGGTTCCTTTCAAAAGTGACCACTCAACGTTAGCATGAGACTTACATGGTGATGAGGGTTTGTCCCTTAAAATATAATTACTTTAGATTTTAGCAATACATTTATTTTATTTAATTTTGTGAACAAAATAAGTGTCAACAATGAGAGATTATGCATGCAAGGCATTGAAATCTTTGGCATATTTTTATGGCACTTAAAAGATAACCCAAACAAAGTAAATGCAGAAACATGACTTGTTACCATGTGCACAAGAGAAAAATGTGGTCTTATCCATAGAACACATGAGAGTGTTTCAGAAAGATATGCTTTCTCCCAGTACATCTCTGACCAACAATTTAACTTCCAATAATAGCCGCTATCTTGAGGCATGTGTGGTGGAAAATATGCTTACTGGATCAATTTAGATATGGTAAAACAAGGTTGCACACACATTACTCTAAAGGAAGGAATTCAGGTTCCATCAACCATGTAGCAAAGGAGAATAATTACTGTGTAGCAATGAGAAGGAGGTGAAGAAAAAAGAAATTACCACAGGCCTTTTACATGCAGTGCACAATCCCAGATGCTGCCTGAGTCAGCATAAATTAAAAGAACAGGAATTTCCCTTTAGCACATAGTAACCTGTTTTGGAGATGGCATACATAAACGAAATTAATGACCAACATGAAACGAAATAGATGTAACTAGAAATATAGTAACTCACTACACTATAGCTTTGATTCTATGCTGAACTACTGGTGTACGCTAACACAAATGGACACTGTGCTCAAGAGAGATGCTGTTCATTTTCTTAAGTATGTGAACATTGAGCTTAGCATGAATATCAATGAGAAGGTAGAGTCTATGCATCACAGCTATTTGAGTCAGATAGTATAAAAAGGGTACAAAGATCAATGATGCTAATAGAACGGGAACAGATTCTACAAAAGAGAAAGCCAATGAGGTAGCTTCCACTATACATATAAATTTGGAAGAAGTTTTGTTTCACATGTATTCTGTCATATTATTATTTATTTTTTTCTTGAATTATTTTTGGAACTAGTGCAGATAGAAAAAATCTAAACAAATATTAGAATGAGATTGAGTACGGAAGAGAAACAGAAAGTACTTGCCTGACTTATGGATGAATTTGACTCTCTGTTTCATTCCTCAGGATTCATACCTTAATTTTGAGATAGCTCCAAAAGTTTAAAAGGGACTGAATTTGATGATGGAGTATTCAAGGAAAATTAAATTAAAGCAAGTTCATTAGTAAGGATTGTAATCTAACATATCTGCTATGCTTATGTGAACAGGAAATATAGACAAAATACAATCAGATGGAAGAAATAGAAAGGAAAATGAAGCTACCAATGAGTCAAAAAAGAATTTGAACAGTTTTTTCTCCTAAAGTTCTCTGCAAATATCAAGGGTTTGGTATTCTGATCTGAGATAAAAATAAAATCTACTTACTTAAGCCACATAGCTTCTGTCTCCTTTTTCAGGAGCCCTGTCAAATTAATTAAATATATTTTATTTTATTTTTTTTTTGGTTTTAGTATTTTGAATTTTATTATGTTGGCTTTTCCTGTGTATTTAAATTGTTTTTCTAAAGCAGGCATATATACATATATATATACATATATGTATAACATTTACTAAGAAATATTAGTATAGGCATACATGACAATTAGAGTAAGTTTATCTACCTTTAAATCAACACTGGAAACCAATACAATTTTAAAAACTGAGAGAAATGAAATGATATGATTCAAACCACAAAGAGAACGGGGCATAATGGCACACACCTTTAATCCCAGCACTCGGGAGGCAATGGCAGGCAGATATCTGAGTTTCAGGCCAGCTTGGACCACAGAGTGAGTCCAGGACAGCCAGGGCTACACAAAAAACACACTGTCTTGAAAAATCGAAACAGACAAACAAACGAGAAACAAACCTCAAGGAAATTAGTAATCCGTCTATAAATCTATTGCAGAGTTTTAATAACATGTCAAAAACATTGAGAAATATATTTTAAATATTTGGAAAACATTCTGCAGTACAAAAGAATGCAAAACAGATATATTTACTTATCCTAAACATCTTCACATATAACTCAACAAAAAAGAGAGAATGGACAAGAAACAGAGAATGCACTATCCATACCCTTACACTTTTCTATGAGAATGATCTAGTTTTCAGCTCTTAGTTTCTTTTTTACATATTTATTTATTACTTCAGGTTACATCTCCATCACAGTGTCCTCTTTCCACCCCTCCCATTCCTGCCCTCCTACACTCTACCCCTATCCCTTCCATCCCACTCCTCTGGAGTGGAGTGTCCCTACATATCAGTCCCCCACCCCAGTTCAGCAGTCATATGAGGGCCAAGAGCCTCCTTATGCATTGGGGACCTACAAGGCAGCACCACTAGGACAAAGTGTCTCATTGACAGTAAACAAAGTCTATGTTCAAGTTCCCTTTGGTGCATTGGTTGTAGTATAGTTATCCTGTACTATATAGCTAAAATATGATTATAAGTGAATAGATGTCATGTGCATCCTTCTGGGTCTGGGTTAGCTCACTCAGGATGAGTTTCCCTAGTTCCATCCATTTGACTGCAAACTACATGATTCCATTGTTTCTGATGGCTGAATAGTATTCCATTGTGTAGATGTACCACAGTTTTTTTTATTCATTCCTTGATTGAGGGACATATGGGTTGTTTCCAGTTTCTAACTATTACAAATAAGGCTGCTATGAACATAGATGAGGAAACATCCTGGTTGTTTGGTGAGGAATCATTTGGATGTATACCCAGAGTAGTATGGCTGGGTTTTGAGGCAGAGCTATTCCAAGACTTCTAAGATAATGCCAGACTGATTTCCATAGTGGTTGTACAAGTTTGCACTCACACCAGCAATAGAGGAGTGTTCCCCTTTCTCCACAACCTTGCCAGCATGTGGTATCATTTGAGTTTTTGATCTAAGCCATCCAGAGAGGTGTGAGATGGAAACTCAGCATCTTGAATTTCATCTCTCTGATAATTAAGGATGCTGAGCATTTCTTCAAGTGTCTCTCAGCCATTAGAGATTCCTCCTTTGTGAATTCTCTGTTTAGCTCTGTTCCCCATTTTTTGATTGGATTATTTGGTTTCTTGGCATTTAATTTCTTGAGTTCTTTGCAAATTTTGTATATTATCTCTCTGTCAGATGTGGGGTTGGTGAAGAATTTTCCCAATCTGTAGGTTGGCGTTTTGTTCAAATGACAGTGTCTTTTGCCTTACAGAAGCGTTTCAGTTTCATGAGGTCTCATTTATTGATTGTTGGTCTTAGAGCCTGAGCTGTTGGTATTCTGTTCAGGAAGCTGTCACCTGTGCCATAAGAGGGTTTTCCCCACTATTTCTTCTAGTAGATTTAGTGTGACCTGCCTTATGTTAAGGTCTTTGATCCACTTGGACTTAAGTTTTGTACAAGGTGATAAGTATGGGTCTAATTTCATTCTTTTACATGTGGACATCCAGTTAGACCAGCACCATTTGTTAGAGATGTTGTCCTTTTTCCATTGTATGTTTTTTGTCTTCTTTGTCAAAAATTAAGTGACCATAGGTGTGTGGGTTCATTTCTGGGTCTTCAATTCAATTTCACTGATGCACTGGTCTGTTTCTACACCAGTACCATGCTGTTTTTATCACTATTGCTCTGTAGTACAGCTTTAAATCTGGGATGGTGATACCTCCAGATGTTTTTTTTTATTGTACAGGATTGATTTAGCTATTCTGTTTTTTTTTTTTTTTTCTATATGAAGTTGAGAATTCCTTTTTTCAGGTCTATAAAGAATTGTGGTGGTATTTTGATAGGAATTGCATTGAATTTGTATATTGCTTTTGGCAGGATAGCCATTTTTATTATGTTGATCCTACCTATCCATGAGCATGGGATATCTTGCCATCTTCTGACGTCCTCTGCAATTTCTTTCCTGAAGGACTTCCCCTATAAGTCCTAAGGAAATGGAAACAGTCATTAAAAATCTCCCAACTAAAATATGCCCAGGACCAGATGGTTTCAGCACAGAATTCTACCAGGCCTTCAAAGAAGAGCTAAAACCAATACTCTTCAAACTCTTCCACAAAATAGAATCTGAAAGAACATTGCCAAACTCATTCTATGATGCCACAGTCACCCTGTTTCCTAAACCACACGAAGACCCAACAAAGAAAAAGAACTTCAGACCAATCTCCCTCATGAACATAATGCAAAAATACTTAATGAAAAACTGGCAAACTGAATCCAAAAACACATCAAAAGCATCATACACCATGATCAAGTAGACTTCATCCCAGGAATACAGGGATGGTTCACCATATGAAAATCCATCAATGTTATTCACCATATAAACAAGTTGAAAGAAAAAAAACCACATGATCATCTCGCTAGATGCTGAAGAAGCATTTGACAAAATCCAACACCCCTTCATGCTAATAGTCCTGGAGAGAACGGGCATACAAGGACCATACCTAGAAATAATAAAGGCGATATACAGCAAGCCAGTAGCCAGCATCAAATTAAACAGAGAGAATCTTGAAGCATTTCCTCTGAACTCAGGGACAAGAAAAGGATGTTCACTTTTGCTATATCTCTTATTTTTAAAAAAAAAAAAAATACTTTTTTTTTTCTTCAAGTTACATCTCAGTCACAAACCTCTCCCTATCCCGCCCTTCCACCCTCTTCCCCCCAGAAGTTTCCCCTTTAAGTCCAACAGATGGTTCCTTCTCTTATAACAGTGAGTATTATACAAAACAACAGATATAAATATGCCATATTTATGAGAGTTAAATGGCCCAGTATACCTTCCCAATGTCCAGTTTATACATATTTGGCCCCTGACTTTAACATTCTACTATCTAACCATCTCCATGCGTTTAAAGGTCTATATCTGACTCAACATTCATACTATCTTGCAGCACACTTTTAAGAGTATCTTCTTAGATCTATAACACCCTCTTGATTCCTAAACAACTCAAAATTTAACTATGAGACTCTAGCTGTCTATTCTTCACCACCTCAGAGACCTGAGAGGGATAAATATATCTGCTTATATAGGAAATGCAGGGCCTGCAGCTTCCAAAACTAAGAAAGGACATACCAATGACTGCCTGGACAGTTCCCATTTTCTCTCCATACATTCCTGCATCAGTCTTCAGCCTTTGGGTCCTGTTTCTCTGACAGACATTTGTTGTAGAGCAGGGATTATGAAGGACTTACCTACCCTGTCTTGGCAGAGTTAGGCTGTCGACTTCCCTGCTACCAAGTTTTTTCCTTTTTGGACAGCAGTCTGTCTGCAGTTGGTGCAAGGGGTTTTTTCATGCCAAGAGATAGGCTTGCCACCAATTCAACCATTTTACAGTGGAGGTTCTTCGATGCTTATCTTCTACTTGGAGTAGAATAAGGGGTGCTGTCAGGCGCTGATATGTCTCGATATCAAAAAAAAGAAAAGAAAATCTTAATTTAAGATAACATCTTTGAATGCCATATTCTGCAGATCTCTTGGGGTGTTTGAAGATGCCCTATCCATCTCTTGTATTTAGATAAGCAAATGTTGCTTGTCTCTTAGCAACTTGATTACTGGGTAGTTTAGAGAATATCTGTGATAGACTGTCATAGTAGCTAACAAAGTGACATGTTTGCATGACTAGGAGTTTGTTTTACTTAACTATCCTAGACCGTTTTAGACGGTTGGTATCAAGAGGCCAGAGCTTCACATTTTATTTTTAAGTATCTCTATGTATGATACCATTAGGAAGCGTTACCTTTAATTTTGTATCAATATACAAAGATCTATTCAATTGTGGTTAAATATACTCTTAATTATGTATCAATATACAAAGATCAATGCCTATGTAGCCCAATACAATCTTAATATTACGTCCATATACAAGGGTCAATACCATTGTGGCCAACTGTAATCTTAATTTTGTATCAATATACGAAGATCAATACCGATGTAATCCAATACAATCTTATTTTTGCACAATAAACAATGGTCAATACCACTTTAGCCTAATAAACTACTAATTTTGTATCAATATACAAAGGTATAAGAGCATATTCAATAATCTGCCCCTTCTTCTTGGACCTTCCTGTACTATGTCTATATCTCATTTTTCTCAAGAGGAAGAAGGATACAGAAAAGGAAAAGTAGGAAGTCCCTGGGGCTACCTCCAAAACCCATTAAACAGGACCTCATGAAACTGAAAAGCTTCTGTAAGGCAAAGGACACTGTCATTCGAACAAAACAGCAACCAACAGACTGGGAGAAAATCTTCACCAACCCCACATCTGATAGAGGGCTATTATCTAAAATCTACAAAGAACTCAAGAAACTAAATGCCAAGAAACCAAATAATCCAATCAAAAACTGGGAGATGGAGCTAAATAGAGAATTCACAAAGGAGGAATCCCAAAGGGCTGAGAGACACCTGGAGAAATGTTCAGCATCCTTAATCATCAGAGAAATGCAACTCAAGACGACCCTGAGATTCCACCTAACACCTGTTAGAATGGCTAAGATAAAGAGCTCAAATGATAGCGCATGCTGGCGAGGGTGTGGAGAAAGGGGAACCCTACTTCATTGCTGGTGGGAGTGCAGGCTTGTGCAACCACTATGGAGGTCTGTCTGGCGATATCTTAGAAATCTAGGAATAACCTTGCCTCAGGACCCAGCCATACCACTTCTGGGTATACACCCAAAGGACCTCTCATGGAGACATAGGAAAGTCTCCTCATCTATGTTCATAGCAGCCTTATTTGTAATAGCTAGAAATTGGAAACAACTCAGATGTCCCTCATCTGAAGAATGGATTAAAAAATTGTGGTACATCTATACAATGGAATATTACTCAGCTATAAGAAACAATGAAATCATACAATTTGCAACCAAATGGATGGATGTAGAGAAGCTCATCCTGAGTGAGCTAACCCAGTCTCAGAAGGATGCACATGGCATCTATTCACTTATAGTAGGATTTTAGCTATATCGTGCAGGATATCTGTACTACAACCAACACACCAAAAGGAACATGGACATAATTTTTTTTTATCTTTTTCTTTTTCCTTCTTTTTTCTTTTATCTTTTCCCTTCTCTTTTTCCTCTCTTTTTTTGTTGATAGTCTTTGTTTTTGTGGGTTTGTGTGTTTGTTGGTCTTTTTTTTTAGTATTCCCCCAGTAGCAAGGAGACACCTTTCACTGGCAGTACTGCCTCATTGGCCCCCGGTGAATGAAGAGGCTCTTGGCCTGATCTGTGGTGAGAGACTGTTAGGCAGGGACACTCCACCCCAGAGGAACAAGACGGAAGGGTCAGGGGGTAGAGCAGGGGAGGGTGGGGCTGGGAAGTGGGAAAAGAGGACAATATGATAAGGATGTAACCTGAAGCAACAAACAAATAAATTTATTAACTAAAAAAAAAAAAAAAAAAAAAAGGGGGGCAGGTGGCAGGGCTGAAACACCGTGAATGGAATAGAGGATACAGCCGTTCAGCCTGGTTTTGCAGACCTCCGGGTGTCGAGAAGATGTGGAGCTAAGGTAAAATACAAGAGAATTGTGGTATTGGCCCATGCCTTTGACTTCAGAGGAGACGGGGGGGGGGGGGGAAGCACCGAAGAGTTGGTGGTCTTATATATTCTGGAGTCATACGGAGCGGGGTGGTGAGGGTGCATACTCTTGGTCCCACCATTCAAGAAGAGTACACCTTGGTCCCAGCTCCCAGCACACTGGAGACAGAAACGGGCAGATCCCGGAGCTCAGGGTCAGCCTGATGCAGGGCAAACTCTAAATAGAGAAAGACTTCGATCCAGGAGTGGTGGAACACATCTTTGATCCCTTCAGATGGGAAACACAGGTCTCTGATCCCAATAATTAGAGTTCAGAGACACACACATGGGATTTGGAGGGACCTAGGTTTGGAGGCTACTTACAAAAGGCCTTCTCGATGCAGGCAGATTGTCATTTGGGATCTCGAACTATATACACTAGAGCTGGTTTAGCTCCAAGGTGACAGAATGATTTCTGCTTTAACCCGGTTTGAAAGATAACGCTTTGTAAGTTGTCAGAAGGCCAAATTTGCTTCAGGAGAAGTACTACCTAGCCCCCCCCCCCCAAAAAAAAAGAGGGCAATTGTCCCAGGGTTGGGATTGGGGCAGGGCTCTGTTTTTATCTTTCCAGGGGAACCGAAGCGTCCATTAGGGGAGCCCGGGGATGGCTGAACAGCGGAAACCTCAGCAGAGAGCAAAATCAGGCACCAAGGAGGACCAGTGACCCAGTTGATTCTGCTTGGCAGACTTCCTTAATAGCTGTCTCCATTGGGGGCCTACAACCACCATGGCAATCCAATGTTGCTGGGACCGTTCAGCTCTACACAATGCCCCTGCGGGAACCTCAGAGAAGCCTGCAAGATCAGCTTCTGCCTATTAACCCCTTAGGTCATCTAAACAGCTGAGAACAGAAAGACTGTAAATAAAAGGATTGTACTCACATTTTTAACCATTTTTTCCATTTGAGTTTGGGCCCCAAACAGGTCTACTATGACCCAAATCAGCAGGAAGTCACTTTAAGTGAGCGACGTCCCATGCCCAGAGGGTGGGGAAGGTGTTTCTCCACCCTTCTTTTTGGTTATTTGAAGGATAACTGAAAACTCCGATATTTATGGGAAGAGATTACAAGCTATATCTCTTTAATATAGTACTTGAAGTTTTTGATAGACCAATAAGACTGCTAAAGGAGATCAAGGCGATACTAATTGGAAAGAAAGAAGTCAAATTATCCCTTTTTGCAGATGATATGATAGTATACATAAGCGACCCCAAAAATTCCACCAGAGAACACTTACAGCTCATAAACACCTTCAGAAAGGTGGCTGGATACAAAATTAATTCAAAAAAATCAGAAGCCCTTCTTTATACAACAAATAAATGGGCTGAGAAAGAATTTAGGGAAACAACACCCTTCACAATAGCCACAAACAATATAAAATAGTTGGGGGTAACTCTAACCAAGCATGTGAAAGACCTGTATGACAACGTCTTAGTTTCTTAAGCAAACTCGGCCAATAGTTAAGAAGAACTTCAATACAGATGGGGAAGAAATTTTGGAATTTGAAATGTGTCATAATTCGACATTAAGTAAAAGAAATAAGATGAATAATGCCTTAAGACTGCATTTCAGATGACACTGACTTCTTACCACTTTGTATGTACGCTCGCTTCAAGAACAAATATTTGCCTACTTACTGGAAGAGAAGAAAACAGCTTTATTCTGTATTCCTTTCTTCTATTTTTCCAAAAATAAATTTCCTTCTATTCTACCAATCAGAAGAAGAAAAGAGTCTCCTTCCACAAGGTAATTTCAACACCCTATACTGGATTCTGAAAAATGACATTTGATTACAAATTGAAATTACAAATGGCACTGAGTTGGCATGTTTACTTGGTAAAGCTTATCCCTCTGCTCATATTTATTGCAAATGATTTCTTTAAATCAAATGGGACATCTGAAAAATTTTAGGCACTAATTTCCTAAGACCATAAACCCCCTCCCTCTTGGTGATTTTTTAAAAATTTCATTTGCTGAATATAGAGTTTAGTTTTAAACTATATGCTCTCCCTTGGCAGAGTGAGAGAAGAAAAGCCAGCTGTAAAATTGATTTGGCAAGCACATAAAAGGAACCTTTGTGAGAACAACAGTTCACCAAAAATCTCACTTCACCAAGCACATGTCTGAAAAGCAATGTCACTCAGATCCAAGAAGAATGTCCTGTCTCAACATCCCCAACAAAACTTCATTTATATTCCTTTCTTTATTGTTTGAGATAAGGTTTTACTATGCATCTTAGAATAACCTTGAACTTGAGGATATTCTCTTGGCTCAGCCTACTGAGTGTTAGGATTGTAGGCAAGTCCTTTTATAATGTTGCATGCTTCCACTTTTAACTTTCGTATGATAGAAAGATCTACCCTTTGTTTTTACTCCCCGATTTTATAAGAACTTACATCACTCAAATGCCCACTGGACACATTCAATATGATCTAGTAGAATATAAAACTAAATAAAGCTTTCTTTAATAATTTGATATTTATTTAAAAAGTCTAATATCAAAATAAGATACATGTCAAAAAGTTCATGTAAGGCAGGAGAGGCAGATGTTTGCTTGTCCACTCATTTACTCTGTGTCTACTTGGTACTAAATATTTTAATGACAAAAGTAATTTCTACATATTAATTAGTAATTAATAATTCTACATCTAACCAGAAACAAAATATCTTCTTAAAATTAATTTGGTACATATCTTTATAGGTAACAATGGCTACTGGCTTAATATTTAGACAGTGTAAAGTATATGGTAAGAACTTAAAACTTTTCAAGGGGACAATGAGGAATTTGTTTTGTTAAAATAGATACAATTTTTTTTATTCATTCTTCAAATGAGGAACATTTGGGTTTGTCTCCAGTTTCTGGCTATTACAAATAAAGTTGTTATGAACATTCTTGAGGCTATGTCCTTGTGGTTTGGTGGAGAATCTTTAGGATATATACCCAGGAGCAGTGGCTGGATATTGACATAGAACTATTCTCAATTTTATGAGATATTGGCAGATTGATTTCCAAAGAAGTTGTACAAGTTTGCACTCCCACCAGGCATGGAAGAGTCTTTCTCTTTCTCTACATTCTCACCAGCATGTGCTATCTCTTGAGTTTTTTATCTTAGTCATTCTGACTGGTGTGAGATTGTATCTCAGAGACATTTTGAGTTGTGTTTCCTGGTGACGAATGATGTTGAGT
The DNA here is from genome assembly GCA_907164525.1 of Lophiomys imhausi. NCBI lineage: Eukaryota > Metazoa > Chordata > Mammalia > Rodentia > Muridae > Lophiomys > Lophiomys imhausi. Next base: position 1,133,304 of record CAJQZJ010033015.1, on the reverse strand, counting down.
ATTTCCATTTCTTCAAGTGCCTCTCAGTCTTCAGAGATTCCTCTTTTGTAAATTTTTGGTTTATTACTGTACCCTATTTTTTGATTGGTTTATTTGGTTTCTTGGTGTTTAATTTCTTGAATTCTTTATAAATTTTGGATATTACCCCTCTATCAGATATGGGGTTAGTGAAGATCTTTTCCCAATCTGTAGGCTGTCATTTTGTTCTAATGACAGTGTTCTTGGCCTTAGAGAAGTTTTCAGTTTCATGAGGTACCATTTACTGACTTTTGGTCTTACAGCCTGAGCTGTTAGTGTTCTGTTAGGAAGTTGTCACCTGTGCCAATGAGTTCAAGGCTTTTCCCCACTTTCTGTTCTATTATATTTTGTGTGTCCAGTTTTATGTTGAGGTCTTTGATCCACTTGCACTTAAGTTTTGTGCAGGGTGATAAGTCTGTGTCTATTCACATTCTTCTACATGTTGGCATCCAGCTAGACCAGTAGCATTTGTTAAAAATGCTGTCCTTTTTCCATTGTACATTTTGGATTCTTTGCTAAAAATTAAGTGACCATAGGTGTGTGGGTTTATTTCAGGGTCTTCAATTCAGATCCATTGATCAACTGGTCTGTTTCTATGCAAGTACCATACTTTACTTTTCTTACTTTTTCTCTTTTTTTCTTACTATTGCTCTGTAGTACAGCTTGAAATCAGGGATGGTGATACTTCCAGATATTCTTTTATTGTACAGAATTGATTCAGGTATTCTTGTTTTCTTGTTATTCCATATGAAGTTGAGAATTATTTTTTCAAGGTCCGTAAAGAATTGTGTGGATATCTTGATAGGAATTGCATTGAGTCTGTACATTGCTTTTGGTAGGATGGCGATTTTTATTATGTTGATCCTATATATATCCATGAGCATGGGAGATCTTTCCATCTTCTGATATATTCTTCAACTTCTTTCTTCAGAGACTTGAAGTTCTTGTCATACAGGTCTTTCACTTGCTTGGTTAGAGTTACCCCCCAGGTATTTCCTATTATGTGTGACTATTGTGAAGGGTGTTGTTTCCATAATTTCTTTCTTAATCCATTTATCTTCTCTGTAAAGATGGGCTATTGATTTTTTAGAATTAATTTTGTATCTATCCCCCTTGCTGAGTTTATCTGCTGTTGATTTCAATAAAAATGAAGGCACAACCTACTCAAATTTATGGGACGCAAAGTTCATAGCACTAAGTGCCAAAAAAAAAGAAATGGAGAGTTCACATACTAGTGACATAAAAGCATACCTGAAAGATCTAGAACAAAAAGAAGCAAACACAACCAAAAAGAGTAGATGGCATGAAATAATCAAACTCAGTGATGAAATCAATATATTAGAAACAAAGAGAAAAATAAAAAGAATCATGAAACCAAGATCTGGTTCTTTGAGAAAATCAACAAATTAGACAAACCCTTACCCAAACTAACTAAAAGGCAGAGGGAAAATAACCAAATCAACAAAATCAGAAATGAAAAGGGGGAAATAACAATAGACACTGAGGAAATCCAAAGAATCATTAGTTCTTACTTCAAAGACTTGTATTCGACAAAATTGGGAAACCTAAATGAAATGGAGAATTTTCTTGATAGACTCCATGTCCCAAGGCTGAATCAAGATCAAGTAAACATATTAAGCAGTTCTATAACTCCTAAGGAAATAGAAGCAGTCATTAAAATTCTTCAAACAACAATAACAACAACAAAAAGCCCAGGGCCAGATGGTTTCAGCATAGAATTTCACCAGACCTTCAAAGAAGAGCTAATATCAATACTCTTCAAACTCTTCCACAAAATAGAAACAGAAGGAACACTGCCAAACTCATTCTATGAGGCTACAATCACCCTCATACCTAAACTACACAAAGACCCAACAAAGAAAGAGAATTTCAGACAAGTTATCCTCATGAACATGGATGCAAAATACTCAATAAAATTCTTGCAAACCAAATCCAAGAACACATCAAAAGCATCATACACCATGATCCAGTAGGCTTCATCCCAGGAATGCAGGGGTGGTTCAACATAAGAAAATCCATCAACATAATCCACCACATAAACAAACTGAAAGAAAAGAAAAACCACATGATCATCTGATTGGATGCTGAAAAGCATTTGACAAAATCCATCATCCCTTCATATTAAAAGTCTTGGAGAGATCAGGCATACAAGGATCATACTTAAATATAATAGAGGTGATATATAGCAAGCCAGTAGCCAACTTCAAATTAAATGGAGAGAAACTTAAAGCTTTTCCACTAAAATCATGGACAAGTCACAGCTACCCACTCTCTCCATATATCTTCAACATAGAACTTGAGGTTCTAGCTAGAATAATGAGACAACTAAAGGAAATCAAGGGGGTACAAATTGGAAAGGAAGAAGTCAAAGTATCCCTATATACTATACATAAGTGATCCCCAAAATTCCATCAGAGAAGTCCTACTGCTGATAAACTCCTTCAACAAGGAAATTCTTATGCATATTAGATGTTGACCCATCAGTGGATAGATGGTTATACTTTCTCCAATTCTATTGGTTGCCTTTCATTCTGTTTACTATTGTCTCTGTCATGTAGACACTTTTCATGTCTTCATTGTCTCATTTTTTTATTTTTGACTTTATTTCTTTTGCTTTTAATTAAATCTAACAATCCAGTCCCAAGACCAATGTCAAATTCTTTCTTAGAAAATGTAGCATAATTTACAAGTTTATATTTTGTTCAAATCACTCAATCATGTAAGATTTCAGTAAATATGTTGTGATTAAGGTTTTGCTTATATAAAGACACATATTCCCTTTATATATATATATATATATATATATATAACTTTATAACTTTTATACACATTTCAAAGAAAAATATATAATTTATATATACAGCTTATATATGAGAGAGGTTCATACATGAATATAGTATTTACATCATTTTCACCAACTCTCCCCACAAATTCCTTCTGTATCCAAACTTACTCTCAAATTCATGACATATTCCTTAATTCTGGTTGCATATATAATAAGTATACATGATTATATTATGTATGCACACATATTCATGTAATGTGTGTACAGAAAAAGGAACTGTTTAGTATCATTATATAAAGACATTCTGCCTATAGTTGAATTTTATTGATTTACTTTGGCCATATAATTAATACAAGTTTAAAGAACTGTCACACTAGAAGGTTTTTCCTTTCACTGAGTTATCTCTCTGTGTGTAGCTTATATCTTGCTCATATTGTTGAATTATAAAAGTTTATGTAACATGTCAATTCCTTATATCACGGTTCTTCATACCTTTCTTGACAACCACAGGGAGGAGTTCCCGTGTACTTAGTAGACTCTTCCCTGCACATTACCTTAATTATAGCTAGAAATAATGCACTATATGACATTATGTGCCCTTTCTCTGCATTACCAAGTTCAAATGACCAGCTGTGGTTACAAAAGAAGTAGAATTTTTTAAATACCATTGGATTTTACAAACCAGGCAGATACAACTGACTGAGTTTCCTTAGACTTGGAAATTATTTCTGGGATTTGGGAAGTCAACAAGACTAAGCTATAAAGAATGAACTAATGATGTATTTTTATGATTGCAAAGTGTTTACTGCAGTTGTTTTGGACATTCTTTTCCCATCTCATCCATTTCTCTAATTTTCTGGTACTGTAAGTTAAAATCCTTTCAAAATTGCCTTCTTGTATTTTTATTGGATCCAAGAACAAAGGCAAAACAGATAAAGGTATAATTAAACTACCCACTTACTGCCTTTAACAGTCTTTAGCATTGTTTTATGTGCAGTTTTGATTTTTTGTTTAGATCTCTCCAAAAATAATGATTGTAAAGCAATAATTGTAGGTTTTAATGACCCAGAACTTATTGAAAAGATTTTAAGTTGTACAGCTATGATATTATTCTTCTGACTATGGGATAGGAACATTTCAAGCTTAATGTTTCTCCAAAAAAGTTACATGAAAAGTATTTGGGAAGGATTGAATGAACAACTCCCAAATTAGTGTAGACAGCATCAAGATTGGGGAAAATATATAATGGTTCAGCATATTCACACAAGCTTCTCATCCCAGCATTTGCAAGGTTGGGACAGGAAGGTCAAGTCAAGGTTATGATCCCCTCCTCTGCAAAATGAACAACAGACTGAGCTGTATAACACCCTAGTTCTGTGTTTCCTTCCCAAAGTGATAAAGAAATTCTCATTAAAGAAGTCATGTTAACAGTTGGGGCAAGGGGTTTTTCCTGCCAACAGATAGGCTTGCCACTAATTCAATCATCTCCCACTGGAGATTCTTCGATGCTCATCTTCTACTTGGAGTAGAATAGGGGGTGCTGTCAGGAGTTGATATGTCTTGACAAAAAAAAAAAATCCAAAGTTAAAAAAACATCTTTGAATGCCATATTCTGCAGATCTCTTGAGGTTTTTGAAGAAGCCCTATCTGTCTCTGATATTAGGATAAGCAAATGTTGCTTGTCTCTTAGCAACTTGATTTCTGATTAGCTTAGAAAATAACTACAATAGATTGTCATAGTACCTAACAAAAGGACAGGCTTGCATGACTATTAGACAGAATGCTGTCCAAAAAGGACAAAACTTGGAAGCAGGTAAGTCGACAGCCTAGCTCTGCCAAGACAGGGTAAGCAAGTCCTTCATAATTCCTGCTCTACAATCAATGTCTGTCAGAGAAACAGGGCCAAACGACTGAAGATTGATGCTGTAGTGTATGGAGAGAAAATGGGAACTGTCCAGGCAGCCACTGGTATGTCATTTCTTAGTTTTGGAAGCTGCAGGCCCTCCACTTCCTATATAATCAGATATATTTATCCCTCTCAGGTCTCTGAGGTGGTTGAAGAATAGATAGCTAGAGTTTCATAGTTAAATTTTGAGTTGTTTAGGAATCAAGAGGGTGTTCTGGATCTAAGAAGATGTTTTTAAAATTGTGCTGAAAGTTAGGATCAAAGTTGAGTTGGATATAGAACTTCAAACTCATGGAGATGGTCAGATAGTAGAATGTTAAAGTCAGGTGCCAAATACATATGGACTGGACATTGGGAATGTGTGCTAAACCATATAACTCTCATAATTGTGGCCTATTTATTTCTGTTGTTTTGTATTGTATTTATTGTTATAAGAGAAACAACCATTTGTTGGACTGAAAGGGGAAACTGTTGGGGGGAAAAGATATACCTTAAACTTAAAAAAAAAGGAAGGGGATGGGTGGGTTGAGGTGGAAGAGGGTGGGAGGATGGGACTGGAGGGGGAAGTAGGGAGGGGATTGCGATTGAGATGTAACTTGAAGAAATAAAAAATAAAGAAAAAAGGGAGGAAGGTGGAAGAGTGGGACTGGAGGGGGGAGTAGGGAGGGGATTGTGATTGAGATGTAACTTGAAGAAATAAAAAATAAAGAAAGAAAGAAGTGATATTAAGCTACACACTCCACGTGTGTGTGTGTGTGTGTGTGTGTGTGTGCGCGCGTGCGCGCATTTCAATTTATGTTTTAAAAAAAAATTTTTCCCTGCCTCTACTATGGCAATACCAGTTACCAACAAATATCACTATACAATATTACAGCTAATTGAATATGAAAATTCACTATCCAGACCCATTATTTGGCAGGTGATATTGACTTACCTCCATGTGTATTCATTTCGTTAAGCCTAATTGATCTAAGTCTTAAGTGCTTTCTGCTTGATTTTTTTTCTGAGATTTTGTCACAACTAATTCTATAAGCTGTACTTACAACTCTTATCTATAAGATAAGATCAAGATATTTAATCCTTGCCCATTTTTTTAAAGGGGAAGGAAAACCAATGCACTATTGTTTAGTCTAACAGTATAGTAATACTTGCTTCTTTGTAAGAGTCACAAAAATATAAAATGTGCTAATTAATTTATAAAGTTCAATTAAAATAGCAGATTTTATTGCTGCCTTCACAGTCCACAGCTTTTTAGCTTGGATTTATTCATCAATTAGCAACAATGTGTAGTTTATTAATAGTTCTCTACCTTTTAGGGATTACTTTCTAGTTATCCAACATTCTGACCCTTTAAGGGAAAGTTGATTGTATGTGACGATGGTAGTATCTTAGAAGTCATAATAAGGCTGCATAACATATTGAAAATAGTTTATACCTCCATGAGATAGAATCCATGATTTCATTAAAGGACCACAAATAAAATTTAGAACAGATTAATGTCAAAACAAGGATGCACCACATATCAGAGTGGGATCGATAGATTTAAGTCCTAGTGAATTAAGCAAGGTCCAGAAATTTATCATTCCTATATTTAGAAAGTAGCATATAAAATGGCAAGAATTCAGATAAAAAAGAAGTAGATGAACATATTTTTATAACTTGGCTATATCACTCACAGTAGAATCATGACAGATTCATAAGTGAATAAATAAAAAATGAATAAGGTTTGTAATATGTTTCAGTATCTTTGATAATCTTAAGTTCTTCTTTGGCCTCATAAGGAAACTGAATGGATTCTTCTTTTAATTTATTGATATAAATATGACAACCATAATAAAGTTTGAAACTATGTGAATGTGTGAAGAATCATTGGATAATCTTTACAACAATAAAGAAAAATGATCATAAATTTAATATATCATAATAAGTTGAACACATGATTAAGAAAAAGTGGCATAAAGTAGATGAGCTATAAATAAAGTCTTCTATGAGCAAGTGCTCACAAATGCCAAGCCCAGTTCCTAAGTGTTTACTGGGTCTAGTTCTATGTATATTATCTACCTTTCTTTCTTACCATTGATTTCTGTCCAGCACTAGCATCACTCCCAAGTGCCTAAGACTTGCTTAGCCTAGAAAGCCATTTGTTCACTTTTCTGTGTCACAATAAATTGTGTCTCCACAGAGAAAGCTTTTATGACCAATCTATCACCACTGATGAATGGTATGATCCTATTTTGTTTTACTTATAATTTTTATAAATGCATCTTCAATACCCTTTATGTTAGTTTTCTGTTATTACTTATGACCTCCCATGCAAATAAAATATCTGGTGGCACATGCTACCATATGTCTTGTTCCTTCTGAATGTCCAGTTCTCAGTAAAATACATAACTCACAGTCCACACATCATAATTGATCATTTCATATGCATAAAGATAAAAGTACAAGTTCTCTATAAAATTAAATGTGTCTCTGTAGTACCTTTCTATCATTTGAAATTTTCATAGATATATGCAATGTACTTTACACTTTTCCACCCCCACTTTCTCTAGATTACCCTGATATATCTTTCCCTATCTGCTTGTTATGTACTTCTCCCCTCTTTCCCACTCTCTCCCATATTTGTCTCTGCCTCTGCCTCTGTCTCTGTCTCTCTGTCTCTCTTTCTGTCTGTCTGTCTGTCTCTCTCTCTCTTACATACACATACACAAACACACACAGAAAAAAGCTGGAACTACATAAATGCACATGTGTGTGAGTCAATGTACTAAGGCATGGGCAGCCAGTTAGTGGTCACTTCGCCAATGAAGAATGACTAGCCCTTCCTATGTAGAAATCTACTGATGAATCTGCTCAGCTCACAAGGATGGAGGCTTTTGAACTTTTCCTCTCTCACTTCTGGAATTTTAATTTGTCTTTATCTTGATGAGGTCTTGTGTAGTTAACCACAGATGATGTGGACTGTTAATAAAACAGCCTTATCATGTCCTTAGGACAGAATTTCACAGCACTATCTCTCTCCCTTGGCTTATGAATTCTTTAAGTCCCCTCTTAAAAAATGTTCTTGATCCTTGAAGTGTGGGTTGATATAGGTGTTCACCTAAGGCTGAGCACTCAGAGATGCTTGTTCTTGGTGCTTTGAATGGCTATGTGTTTCTTTATTAACCACTACCCATTGCAATAGAAAGCTTCTTGGACCAATGCTGAGAGTAGAGAACAGTTCATATTTAGACACAAACATAAATATTTCAAACACATTTTGATGACAAGACCATTTAGCAAAGCAATAATAAGTTTTACTCCGGCCCTACAACTTTCCTTATCATTGATTTTTCACTATGTCTATAGCACCAATAACGAGTTCCTTTTTGTGGAGCAGGGCTCAGATTCAGTCAGCCTCTGAGAACAGGTTACTCCTTTGAACAGTCTAGCCACTACTGCACAAGGGTCAGATGTTGACTTACAGAATGGTATTATAACATGCAGTATCCAGCACAGGACAAACCCAAAGTACTTTCTATTTCAGCAACATCATAGATCCCTCCAGAACTCTGGAAGATAATTAGGGGAGAGAGAGAGAGAGAGAGTTCCTTGGCCTGTTTAATTATTATTTCTGACCTACAACCAAAGAGTTTGGAATCTTCAGTAAAAGGATATCTAGATATCATGATCGACCAAGAGCAATGGCAACAGCCTCATGGTTTGGGATTCCTCTGCGAGTTCTCTGACCATTTCAATTTAAAATCACAACAAATATGTGAGTTGTTTGTACTTTTATGCTTTTGAGAGAAGGTCTTACTTTTAAGCCCAGGCTGCCTTTCATCTTCCATCCACTATAATCTAGGCTGGACTCAAACCATTGCTATCCTCCTATCTCAGTGCACAGGATGCTTGAATTACAGTTGTGATCTACATATGTTCAATATTCAAACTAAAGTGTATTTTATCATCTCTGTACTCCTTAATATAGAAGTTTGTTTTTATTTGAATTACTGAACTATAGTACTCAAAAACCAAGTAGTATAAAATGATTTGAAAGGAATTTTCTCCCCAAAATGGAAACTTCATGAATTAGTCACCAGGTAATGCATTATGCTCTGCTGTTTTTTTAACTTTGAACCTGGCTGATGTCTTGGATGTGTCATTATAGTCTTACTATTTTCCTGCACTTCAGTAAAAGATTCCTGGCATCTCAAAAAGAAAACTGGAGACTAGGCACAATGCTTCCCTGAGAACAGGTTCTTGTTAAGTACTGCCACTCACCCATCTAGCCAGAAGACAAAGTGCAAATAAAGTCTTACATTCTGCCTACATATGCCTCCCACAGAGACTCAAAGGTGCTAGAAGAGTATTCATGATATTTTCTTCCTCTACCAACAGTGTTCTCAATCCATACTCTGACGTATTATTTGAGACAGGGTTTCTAACAAAATCTAAAATTCACTATGTCAGCTGTCCTACTTGGCCAACAAGCAAGCCCCTGGTATCTTTCTGTCCCTGGGGACACCTATTCCCCAGCTGGGACTACAGTGAATGCTACCACATTTTTCTTTTAATGTGTGTTGGAAATCTGAAATTGGTTCCTCATGCTTATATAGCAAGCTCTACCAACTAAACCATTGTGATGATTAGTTTTGTCATTTGAAACAAACTAAAGTCATTTGAGAATAGGGATCCTCAACTGAGGAAACGCCTTCACCTGATTGGCCTTTGGCTTAACCTCTCAGATTTTGTTTATTGACTGGTGAGGCAGGGTCCAGGTCACTGTGTGGGTTGATCCATTCATGGCTTGGTGGTCCTGGTGTGTCTGAGCTAGCCATGGGGATCAAGCCAATAAGTAGCCTTCCTCCTTGATGGTTTTTACATCAGTTCTTCAGGTTCCTGTCTTAGGTTCCTGACTTGGCTTCCCTCTCTATTGGAATGTATCCTGAGAATTGTAAGCTGAAATAAACTTTTTTTTTCCCAAGTTGCTTTTAGTTTTGGTGTTGTATCACAGCAATAGAAACCCCGACTAAGACAGCTATACCCTGGCCAATAAAAGCTTTTTATTTGTCTTAATTACATCTCACAAAGATCTTTGATAAAGCTTTTTTTTGTAGTAGATGGATAATAAAAAATTTCCAGAAGAAGCACAATTCTTCTCTTCCAACTCCTAATGGGAAACATGATTGTAAACTCTATAACTATTTTCAACATTAGATTTCACCTAACTTCATATTGTATTAATTTAATATGCAAAAGTATCAATAGTCTTCACTTTGTCCTCTAACTAACTTCCCCAATCTCAGTCGCTTGACAGAACCCAAATATGCCCCCTTATGTCTTTGGAAGTCACAAGTTGGAAATGAGTGTGCTAGGTCTAATATCAAGGCCTATCAGGACTTTTCCCTTTATGTGGCTCTAGCAGAGGACGTGTATGGTCCTTGTGTGGTCCAGATTCTAGCAGATTCTGGAATCCCTTGCCATAGGCTTTCATCAGTTCAATTCTTCCCACTCTATCACCTTCCTCACCTGTTGTCATCTCTGACCACTAATCTACCTACTCCAGGAACTCTGTGACACATCAGGCCCATCCAAAACCATACAGGAAAACATCACCATCATAAATTATTAATTGAAAAACATTGATAAAGTTCTTTCTCAACATCTATTGCATACTCATAGATTCTAAAGAGTAGGATATGACCACCTTTGGAAGCTCACTGTAATCTATCAGTGTGGACAAACGAGATACATACAAAGGATATAAAAAAAATGTTTTACCAGTGGGTGCTTGGACAGTTCCCATTTTCTCTCCATACATTACAGCATCAATCTTCAGCTATTTGGTCCTGTTTCTCTGACAGACATTGATTGTAGAGCAGGAATTATGAAGGACTTACCTACCCTGTCTTGGCAGAGCTAGGCTGTCGACTTACCTGCTTCCAAGTTTTGTCCTTTTTGGACAGCAGTCTGTCTACATTTGAAGCAAGGGGTTTTTCTTGCCAAGAGAAAGGCTTACCATCAATTCAACCATCTCCAACTGGAGATTCTTAGATGCTCATCTTCTACTTGGAGTAGAATAGGGGGTGCTGTCAGGAGTTGATATGTCTCGGTATCAAAAAATCTTAAGTTAAGAAAACATCTTTGAATGCCATATTCTGCAGATCTCTTGAGGTTTTTTAAGATGCCCTGTCTATCTCTTATATTTAGATAAGCAGATGTTGCTTGTCTCTTAGCAACTTGATTTCTGAGCAGCTTAGAAAATAACTGTGATAGACTGTCATAGTAACTAACAAAATGACACACTTGCATGACTATAAGTTTCCATTTCTTAATTATCCTAAACAGTTTATGATGATTGGTAGCAAGATGCCAAAACTTTACATTTCATTTTTAAGCATTGCTATGTACAATACCTTTAAGAAGTGTTACCCTTAATTTTGTATCAATATACAAAGATCAATACCAATGTGGCCAATTATAATCTTAATTTTGTATCAATATACAAAGATCAATACCTATGTAGCCCAATACAATCTTAATTTTGCTGCAGGCCCTGCACTTCCTATATAATCAGATATATTTATCCCTCTCAGGTCTCTGAGGTGGCTGAAGAATAGATAGCTAGAGTCTCATAGTTAAATTTTGAATTGTTTAGGAATCAAGAGGGTGTTCTTGATCTAAGAAGATATTTTTAAAATTGTGAGGCAAGTTAGTATGAATGTTGAGTTAGATATAGAACTTTAAACTCATGGAGATGGTTAGATAGTAGAATGTTAAAGTCAGGTGCCAAATACATATGGACTGGACATTGGGAATGTATGCTAAGCCATATAACTCTCATAATTGTGGCCTATTTATTTCTGTTGTTTTGTATTGTATTTATAGTTATAAGAGAAAGAAACATTTGTTGGGTTGAAAGGGAGATCTGTTGGGGGGAAAAAGAAATACCTTAAACTAAAAAAAAAAAAAAAGAGTAGAGGATGGGGTTTGAGGGTGAGGAGGGGGGAAGGGTGGAACTGGAGGGGGGAGTAGGGAGGGGATTGTGATTGAGATGTAACTTGAAGAAATAAAAAATAAATTATTAAAAAAAAGAACACAAAAATGTTTTAGAAATACAGGGAATTCCAGACTGTAATCACAAATTATCACTCTGAAAATATAGAAAACAATATCCAACACTTTCCATAAGCAAAGATGTTCTTTTGATGGTATTCTTGATAAACAATCATCAAAATTAAATCTTTTGAAAAAAACATAAAATATGACATTGCATAAACTATATAGGTAAATGTGTTTTTGTGTTTGTGTGTGTGTGTAGACCTATATAACATTCTAGAAATAGTTCCTGAAACTTTTAAAGGTTTTTTTTTAATTTTAGCATTTGTTTCCCCTCTTAAATGTTAGAGTGCACCATGAAATGATCTTGCAAAGACTACAATAAACTATATATATAAATATAAATATATATATATTCATTCAGTCAATATAATTATATTGCTTATCTTTCATAAGGGAGGTATGAGCAGAGAGTCTTGGAATCTTTTTCATGTAAACTGTAATAAAGGTATGGTGACTGTAGCAATTAAGCTTTATTGTCAGGACTTGTGTATGTTCATAGGTTCAGTCTGAACTGTATTTCTAAAGCAGAGTTCTCAGATGCAACCTCTTCATGACTTTCCATGAGATTATTGAATGATGTGATTGGACTGGATTGCCTTGTTACCATTCATTTAGATGTGGTTTATTCTCTACAGATCTTTTTATTACCTCCAATAATAAAAACAAACCTTAATTTAATCCACAGAACTATGACAACTGCATCCTACACATGCTCTAGTCTTCATGAGTATGATCTTTTATTTAACCCTGTGTGAGTGAATGAATCTGTGCATGTAGGAATCATTTCCCTCATACCCATACATGAGTCACATCATTTAAAGCCTTCGAATTTTTGCATCAGCTCCTATCCTCTGTCTGCAGCTGACTTCATGTACACCTTATATCCTCCTCTCCCCTTTGTCACCACATTGCATGTCATGTACCACAGTGGCCTCCATTTTCTTCCTTGAAGCATCTAAACTGTTTTAACTACATGGTTTTTCCTCTTGTCTTTGAAACTCATCCCCTCTCTGCTCATAGTAATTCATTTCATTACACAAATCCAGATCTGAAATGAAAGTAAACGTAAGCTCACTATAAATTGGCTATTTCACCTTGTTCAATAAGTAAAATTTATTACTAAATGGTGAATGGATTACTACCAGGCAATGTACATGTTACATGTACACTTTGCTATTTATTTGTGGTGAGTGCACCAACTAATATGTATCTGGATCTTTGCTAATGGAATGAAAAATTTTGAATTGTTTAAATGGGGTAGTATAATCTTCCTCAAGGGTGAGTGGGAACTCAGAATGGCTCCAGAAGCCTGAGCCTAACTTCAAAGATGTATTGGTGATCAAGTCCACTAGGATCATCAGGAAAACTATCCTCTTTACCTCAGTCATTCAGCTTAGGGCTATAAAGATTGACAAGGTAGCCTGTGCAGCTTTTTCAGTGCAAGAATACAAATACTTCAGGGGATGGCACAGTTTGTTCTCATGGAAGAAAAGTAGATTAATTAAATTCATGGGGTTTTTTTTTCATCTAGATAAATTTGCAGTCTTCCTTCTAGACTCATTTTATTTGAAAACTGTGATATCTTATGATCTTGAAGTAAAGAAAAAAAGAAAGAAAGAAAACCTAGGTAGTGTTGGAATTTATGCTTTTCATTTTGAAAATGCATTAAGAGAAATAATATTGACTAAGTTTTTTTAAATTCTTTAGCTTCTATATTATTTCTGTACTCATAAAGCATCCCAGAAAAACACTTCAACTAAACAATATGAGAAAGAAAAATCTAATAAATAATGAAGCAGAAAAATTAATTTTAGAAGACCCACAGAACAAATTATAATCATCCTCTGAATGTCATGTACAGAGAGTGAGATATTAACTTCAGACTTTTTTTCCTACCATGAATCCCACTTTTATTAAGTTTTCAACAGTAGAATAAAGTTTCACATTTTATTAAGTCTTCAGAAAATATTCCATGTAGCTGTGTGTTTCATTGAGTACCTGATAAAGGCACCTGTAAACACTTTCAGTGCTCATACAAGGCAGATTAACTTAATGATATTTAAAAATATGACTCGCTTCAGTACTGCTTTCAAAAGATACAGTTTCATTTACCAGAAATTAAATTTGGGATATGAAATAAAGGATAAATACCTCTTAGCATCATCGTTCACATTGTCCTCTGGAGTGACATTTCCCATGACAGAAGGAATTCTGGCTATGTCTGATGCTCAGGGGTTCCTTCAATGGTTTGATGCTAAGGTATCACAACAAAGATTCTCAGGGAAGCCGTCCTGTGCACCTGGCAACCTTGAGGAATGTTTCAAGCACCTGTTCTGTTAGATCTTTGGCAGATAGTTTTTGTCCACATTGACAAGAGTACAACTATAAGATCCAATAATAAGATTCAATAAGAAATGTAATCATTAATACAGATTTAAGAATCAAGAAATGAGGAATTGACAGACATTGGTTGTAGAGCAGGAATTATGAAGGACTTACCTACCCTGTCTTGGCAGAGCTAGGCTGTCGACTTATCTGCTTCCAAGTTTTGTCCTTTTTGGACAGCAGTCTGTCTACAGTTGAAGCAAGTGGTTTTTCTTGCCAAGAGAAAGGCTTACCACCAATTCAATCATCTCCCACTGGAGATTCTTCGATGCTCATCTTCTACTTGGAGTAATATAGGGGGTGCTGTCAGGAGCTGACATGTCTCGATATCAAAAAATCTTAAGTTAAGAAAACATCTTTGAATGCCATGTTCTGCAGATCTCTTGAGGTTTTCGAAGATGCCCTATCTATCTCTTATATTTAGATAAGCAAATATTGCTTGTCTCTTAGCAACTTGATTTCTGAGTAGCTTAGAAAATAACTGTGATAGACTGTCATAGTAACTAACAAAATGACACATTTTCATGACTATTAGTTACCGTTTCTTAATTATCCTAAACAGTTTATGTCGGTTGGTAGCGAGAGGTCAAAACTTGACATTTCATTTTTAAGTATTACTACAAACAATACCTTTAAGAAGCGTTACCCTTAATTTTGTATCAATATACAAAGATCAATACCAATGTGGCCAAATATAATCTTAATTTTGTATCAATATACAAAGATCAGTACCGATGTAGCCCAATACAATCTTAATTTTACATTAATATACTAGGGTCAATACCATTGTGGCCAAATATAATCTTAATTTTGTATCAATATACAAGGATCAATACCGATGTAGCCCTATACAATCTTAAATTTGCATTAACATACAATGATCAATACCAATTTAGCCAAATATAATATTAATTTTGTATCAGTATACAAAGGTATAAAGCTATATTCAATAATTTGTCCCTTTCTTGTTCTTTCCTATACTATGTCTATGTCCCATTTTTCACCAATGTCTGTCAGAGAAATGGGGCCAAATGGCTGAAGATTGATGCTGTAATGTATGGAGAGAAAATGGGAACTGTCCAGGCAGCCACTGGTATGTCATTTTTTAGTTTTGGAAGCTGCAGGCCCTCCACTTCCTATATAATCAGATATATTTATCCCTCTCAGGTCTCTGAGGTGGTTGAAGAATAGATAGCTAGAGTCTCATAGTTAAATTTTGAGTTGTTTAGGAATCAAGAGGGTGTTCTGGATCTAAGAAGATATTTTTAAAATTATGAGGCAAGTTAGTATGAAAGCTGAGTTAGATATAGAACTTTAAACTCATGGAGATGGTTAGATAGTAGAATGTTAAAGTCAGGTGCCAAATACATATGGACTGGACATTGGGAATGTATGCTAAGCCATATAACTCTTATAATCGTGGCCTATTTATTTCTGTTGTTTTGTATTGTATTTATAGTTATAAGAAAAAGAACCATTATTTGGACTGAAAGGGAGAGCTGCTGGGGGGAAAAATAAATACCTTAAACTAAAAAAAAAAAAAAGAAGGGAAGAGGATGGTGGGGCTGAGGGGGAGGAGGGTGGAAGGGTGGGACTGGAGGGGGGATTAGGGAGGGGATTGTGATTGAGATGTAACTTGAAGAAATAAAAAATAAATTATTTAAAAAAAAAGAAATGAGGAATTGTATTGCTAAAGAATTATTTGTAGCAATACACAGTTTGTCACACCAAACCAGGCAGATTAACACAACCCAAATGGATGAGGTTAAGAAGGCCACAGTGACACCCTGTAAACAGCCTGTTTAGATTTGGATCTAACCTCAAGTATTCCAACCTCTGCAGTCACTGAAGCTTCCGTCCACTTGAGTGTCTAACTCAATAGGCATTGTTGTTGATGTTGGTGGTGGTGGTGTTGTTGTTGTTGTTGTTGGTGGTGGTGGTGGTATGTTGTTGTTGTTAATTTGTTTATCTGTTTTTTTAGGAATTTTGTTTCAAGAGACATTTTGCTTCTTCAAAGCTCAAGTCTACCCTTTCATCCATTGGTGGTTTTGGATGCATAAGAGACTTAAATATCATTTAAAGGATGCCACCCCTATAATAGAAAACCCGAAAATCTCTACAATCGATCTTGTTTTGGAGACACACTCTAAAAAATCTTCCTTATTAATTTTTCCTTCTACTTCTAAAACAGAGCTGGATGTATGATCTTTCCTCTAGAACCATCTACAAAATGACACCTTTTATCAAAATCATTAATGTGTGAGTGTGCCAGCCAAGATATGTGACCTTGCCTGACTGTGCATTCCAGATCTACCTGTATGTTACCATGTGAATCTGAAGTCAGAATTAACACCATAGAGCCATTCAAACTAAAGCCAGCATCACCAAGTGGCATAAGTATACAGAATGAAAAAGGAAGCCACAATTAACAAATTCATGCTGTCATAAACTGAGCCAATGAATACCCATCAAATTATATGGATCTATGTCAACCCCTCCTTCAAAAACCAAAAGCCAGCCATGTTTCAGTGTCAACTGTTCATGGGAGTACATGTGTGCTTTCACTCTGACACAGTTTATTTCCACTACTGTTTCCTTTTAGTAATTCTGTAAAAAGAAATGAAAATTTAGGCCTGAGTTAGCAATACATTTTTTACTTACAGAGTCATCTTTACTTCTAAGCTTTTGAGCTCTTGCACTAGTAAAAGTCATACTTTTTACACATTTTAGAAAATATGTGAAAAAATGAACAAATAAGGATTTTTAATTCTCGAGTCCTGGTATTTTTCATGAAAAAGAGTTACCAAAAAACATCAGATACTTCAGGATGAAAAGAAGTGAAAGCTATGTGACTTGCGTTATTCACAGCCAAACCAAACAAGCTCCTGTGGTAT
This sequence comes from Lophiomys imhausi, assembly GCA_907164525.1. Lineage (NCBI taxonomy): Eukaryota > Metazoa > Chordata > Mammalia > Rodentia > Muridae > Lophiomys > Lophiomys imhausi. The sequence goes on along the minus strand of CAJQZJ010033015.1, from coordinate 1,116,191 downwards.
TCATAAATCGCTCTGAATTAAGTCAAACATGCATTTATCAGGCTTCCTTTGTGGTAAAGATTTCTTCCAGCTGAGTCCACGAAGAGAATAAAAAGTTATCCAAATATCTGTTGTTAAGCTGGGGGCAACTTTAAAACGAAATGCCATTCCTCCATGGGAGGCCTCCTGACAATTTCCTAATCTTAATAAATTGTCTGTGAGAACTGTGATCAAGCTTGTTTCCATTCGAGATGAGGCACACAGATGAGTGTGCCATTGTATTAGCTTAATACAGTGTCAAACTGTTTGCTCATTTATTCTGCTATCTTAAGGCTCAGATAACTCTCATTGAAATAAACAAATAGCATATGTTCTGAATAAAGCCCTGGTGCTTGCATAAAAGGAAAGGGTACTTATGTTACTATGAATAGAACATTAATGTGTTTGAAGAAGATAAGACACAAAATACATCAGAGCTATCCAAAGTGTGGTCATTTAAGAGGAAGTATTGTTTTCAACTTTTATTAGATTAATTTTTTCCTTCATTTGTTTGCTTATTTATTTATTTAGAGACAGCGTCGCTTACAGTCTAGGCTAATCTGAAATACACAGTGTGGATGGATGATCTTTACATTTGATTTTCATGCCTGTATTTCCCAAATGCTGAGAGTATAGGTGAGCACAATCATTTAATTGGATTTTATATGAGAAAAGCAAGGCCACTTCTAATATGACATTTGGGAGTAGAGTCAGCAACTCCCACAATCACAAAGACAACAGATGTGTACAAGTGTTTGTTGGCAGATTTTTATTGCATCAAAATAATAACTGGTGGCTTTTATGAGGGTGCAGTGGCTAAGAGCATTCCCTGCTCTTCCAAAAGACAAAAACTGGATTCTCTGCACACAAATGAAGTAGCTTTCAACCTCCTGTAACTCCAGTTTGTTGAAATTTGAAACTTTCTTCTGCCTTCAGAGGTCATCAACATCCAGATGAAATACATTCACACAGACACATGCATTCATAAAAATACAGGTAAATAATCCTTTAGAAGAGTAGTCACCATACTTCTAACCCTGACTAGAACAAATCCAGGCCAGTCCTGTTTGCTAAGTCTAGACATCCCGCCATCCACTTGAATTTGGACATCCGTTTGTCTCTTGACACTGATGGAATTTTTCAGTTTCCCTCAGCTACAGACAGAAAATAAACAGCTGTAGTCTAGAGCCCTGGAGCACAGGGTATGGAAAGTGAAGTCTTCTCTTTTCAGATGAAGAGAACACAGGCAACAACATTCTTGGCCAAGGCATACGTCAGTAATCTCATGATATGCGGTAGTACTGGAACAATCATTATGATGTCAACTTACAAGAATTATTTTTCATTCCTAAGAGTTCTGGCCTCTGTTAAGAAGCAGCATTTTGCTAAAATTAACCAACATATTTTTCTGAGATTATAATTGTTCTTTAAATATTGGAATGTCCATTTCCCCTTGCATTGTTATCATTTTAAATAATTAATAAGACTTTAGCGGTCTGGTATGTTTGATAGCAGAACAGTAAAAAGATTATGGAAATATTTGTTGCACACAAATTATCATAAAAGATGCTTCTGTCTGCACATGGAAATGGAAACTTAAACCAGGAGAAATGACCTCCTAACAATGTCAATATTCTCTCAGGACACGACTATAAATGAAGAGTCACTTATCCTTGTATAAAGGAAAACATTGAAGATTTTCCTCCAAAGTACAGATTCTAGTAAATTTATTGGTTTGACATTAATTTTATAATACTAGGTGAAAAAAAAACAATTGCAATGCATTATTGAAATGTGATCACATTGTGTTTGATAGCTCACAAACTAAAGGAGACTATTTCAAGTAGAAAATGAAAATGAGCTGATCAAAGTTGTGATAGAAAACATCCATGAATTAAACCCGGAGATCAGTTTATAAATCACATTATGATACTGCTAGGCATCATTGGGCACTTTGTTAGAACTCAAATGTATTAAATTCTCAGTGATTGTCTTGGTATATAATAACTGCTGTAGATTCCTCCAACATACACATGAGAGCATCATGAATGTTTTGGAGAAAAGATTTTAGCATGTAGCTGCTACTCTGTTAAAGGAAATACATTTTGTCTTTATGTAGTTGCTTCCTTTTTCCCCTAATAATTCCTGCCTCACTTGACATATTTTTTGAGAACAAGACCTTTTATCTCATTCTGTATCCAGGAGAATTAGACACTATAATTCATGTCAACTCAATGTGTACTGATTACATCCTCTGTGAAGTTGACACTCATTCATCACTCCCAGAGTTGGGTTCTATAAGACTCTGCTTTCCCTCTTTCCATTCTTTCGTCTTTCCCCTTTCACTAGTCCTCTTCCCCTGTGTTCCCCGCTACTATCCTGCCATACATATTAGGCATATTAAAATGGTTTTGTGTAACTATAAAATATAGGATCCCCAAATCAAGTAAATCACATGATACTCATTTTTCCTAGTCTTGTTTAATTTTATCTAATATGACTATTCCCAGTTAAATGCATTTCCCACCATGTGACATGGTTGGTATTTGTTTATTGATTTATTTATTTTTATGGCTATATGAATAAATCACCATTCTCGATGTTCTCCTTTAAATATTCTAGTTCCTGGTCTACATTAATGTTGTTGATCTAGTTTTAATGGTCTTTACATTGAAACCCTGAAGAAAGAGGTTGAAGAAGATACAAGTTGATAGGGTGGCTGTAGATGCTCTATAAATTTCAGCCCAAGATGGGTCTTCCACTAGAAAATAACATTTTCCCTTATTTCATCCTGCCCTATCTTCCAGAGAGAAACTGCAAATTTCTATCTCTGTATCTTATTTATCTTTTCCTTGATCACTGATACCCACATAAAGACAGATATACTTTATGTCACCAAAGACTTCAATCAAATGTTGCATTCTGTGTTCTGAATTTTATTTATTTAACAGGAGAAATGTAAATTTTAGAAGTCATTTTTGCTACATTAAAGTTGTGTAGACACTTGAAAAACTCATACGTGATTTATAAAAAATAGTTTTTCAATGACTGACAACCTTGGAATCACAGGAGCACTAGGGGAATTATGGACTATGAACTGTGGAATATTTGCACACATGGTTGCACTAATGAATGTAGACTGAACTAATAATACATTCTTTTGCAAGTGTATATGGCAGGGATAAGGAAAGAAAGTACAGTGATTTGCCACTGCAAATTCTGCCATAGTCAATAAAGAGTGCTTGTATTCTTTCAATTAAAACTTAGATTTGTTTTAAAAGTGGAAAGCAAAGGAAATTAGGTTGAAAAACCTGTTTAAAGTATGCCTTCCAAGGCTACCATTCAATATCTTAGCCTCTGCATGGTTAGTTCCTTTTGCTTTATGATCCATGTGCTTTAAGAACTATGATACTTTTTAATAGTACAGTCAGGAAACAAAAGAATTAGAAAATATTTTTATAGTTGAAAAACTTGGCAAAGGTTTTTCTGGAACAAAGAGCAAATGTTGGTGTTTGTTTTTATGAATGTCTTGGAAAGACAAAGACTATTAAGACACATACAAAAGGCTCTGGAACCCAAGATTCATTTGATTTGTATATTACCCCAGAAATGAAAGCTCACTCTTGATGGCTAATTTCAATAATCAAACATATGCAACATCATTTCAAAAAAAGAACAGTGAGCCCTGAGGGATGTATAATGTGGCATAAAATTAAAGCAAAGCTGACCTGACTGACATTAAATCTGATTAACGAGAAACTTCTCTCCAAAGAACATCTGCCCTTTCAATTCTGAAAACAACTACAGGTCAAGTGAATTAGCCATGGAAGTGAAATACTTCCATGCCATGGAGAGTCCATGATTTCTGAAAGAGCCCAGACACAATTTTATGTTTGCATTGGATTAAAACTGAATATTGCAACTATACTCATTCCTAATGGTTGGTATTAAAAGTGAAAATTACAGATTTTTGATTACAATGTTATAATGTATGAATTTTGATGATAGAAAGTTTAGAGAACTGGCCAAATAATTTGGAGAGAACAGGATACAATTTAGATTTGAGTTTGATCTATTTTCTCTGTTGTTTCTGTTATAATGGGAATGGAAACTGGACCCTTAAGCATGGTAGACCAGTACTCTCCTAACAAGCCACAGTGAGAGCTACAACTCCTTTTTCTTTAAGAGGAATATTTTTTAAGCTATAACTCTAACCAACATAGAAAGCCAAAGTACTATTCTCTATTTGCATTCTAAAGTAGTACTCACATGCAAACATCTACAATGTACACATACAAATGACAAATGTTTATCTGTGTATTTCAGGGAGTAGGGAACACATATGCAGCCAATTTGAAGGTCGTTACCTTAACCAGGTGAAGTCAATCTGTCTGCTTGAGAAAGTCCATTTGGACTCTGTGAGAAAGTGAGGGAATTTTTGCTTCAGAACAGGTAGGATGTGTGTGGCAGCACTCCATGTGCTCTCTGGAAAGAATTGCAAGCATTATTGAGCAAGTGTGTGATGCTGACTGTTGAAGGTTAGAGTATGTAAATTACTGTTGTGTTGCAATGGAGAACATGCATTTGAGCTTTTGGACAAGATAGCATACCACCAAGTTGCTGACATTATATAACATCACCTTGATTCCAGCTTGATTCCATTCATTAGCTCATAGACACAGTTTAACAGTTTCTTAAGGACATCACAACAGCAGAATTTTATAGTATTAAAATGTATCTGCTTTTGTTACTATCCTATAAAATACCCATGGAATCTGCTTTGACTGCTACTGACAGTTTGAGAGTTCTAGCACATTATTTCAGAAAAAAAAATATTCTAATTCATATCACCAAAATAACTGGCTTGAGACTGAGCATTTGCCCATAGGCATGTGTAAACAACTTGTAACAATTATTCATTGAATTTTCACATTGAACTTCTGTTCTCTACTAAGTATCAAATCACAGTAACAATAATCACAATCCCCTTAACATGCAACACAGTGATACTGTAAACCTTGTAAATGATAAAACTCTGTCTTTGTTTTTTTTTTTTTTGACTGTCAGGGTTATCAAATAAAGCTTTAAATATTAATATTAACTCTGAGACTAATCAGAAAAACTTCATCTTGGGCAACAAGTTAAAAATTGTTTCTCTTTTTCTTAAAGCATTCTGTCACTTTTCTTGGTGTAGGGTCTACATTAATGGATAAGGAGCGAAATGGGGGTGTGTATATAAAATCTACTCTGAAGATAAAAAAAAGAAGAGGTCCATGTTTTGGGGCATTATCTCTCCATACTTGGCTATGAGAAGACCTATATCATTTGGTGTTTATAAGAATCAAATAAGAAACCACCTGCATAATGAATTATACTGATCATACCCTGCTAAAAACTTCATGCTAAGAACTGAGATGATAATAACTATGTATCATTACCTTTCACATAATTCAGGTAGATTGATCTATATAGAGCTTCAATGTAGAAAACGGAAAATGAAGACGACTGGGAAAATGGTGTTAGGTGCTTGGTGCAGTCCTGGATGGAGAAGTGACTTGCACAAGCTGAGTCTTTCTTTTTGTGTGGGAAGAAGATGGACAGCAATTTCAGAAGCATGACATGATATTGGAATTTTTAGAAAACTGTTTTTGTAATTGATACTATTTGGATAGAATATCACAATAAGTTATTATTTGAACATTGTTTTCCTCTTGGAGAACATTTCCCATAATTTACAGTATTATATGGGCAATGGGAAGTCTTCCCAAAATGTCTAAATTTAAGTATACATACAGACACAGGTGTAACATAAAGATATTTGTATGTGCATAAAAATACATATACAGTTTGAATAAATTGAAAAGTATCTCAATTGTCATTTAATGTTTCAAATCATCAATTCTAGCACAGTCTGCTATCATAACTAATAAAAAAATATTTTCTCTAAGGTTTAATAGAATAACAAAACATTTTCTAAAATTAGAGAAAATATGAGTTTTCTATAAATGCTTATTTTTAAGTTATCATCACTCTCAATAGTTAAAAAACTGTAAAGAAGCTAAGTCAAAGATATTTTGGGTAACATTCAGAATATTATTTTTAAAAAACAACATTCAAAAACAGAAGAATTCTAAAAAATCAACAATGAATATATATTTATTATTTTAACTATCATAGGAAATGTGTAGAAAATTAAATTGTTTCATTTTATTAATTCTATAATGATTGTTCACATTTTAGAGATTTAATAGGTTTAATAAACATTAATCTTATTAAAGTAAGTTTTTGCAAAATATGTGAGCCCAAATCAGGTTTGAAATTATTCTCAGGGTGTTATGTAGGTGACAAATTTGGAATATACATTGTGCTTTATGATTTTATTCCCTCCTCTTATGCTAAGCTCACAAAAAGAAAACTTGTTAATATTAAACATAAAATAAGATACAAAATTTGTACTTGCAAAAAATCAATGTATATTAATTGAGGAATGTGTATTTCAGAAGAAACGTGCCACAAATTTTCCATTTTCTTCAAACTACTGGATTTAAACAATCAGGTGTTATTTTATGCATGTAGGAGCTTCTGGTAGACTGCAGTTTATTCAGAACATATCCTTTGGATTAAATTAATTCAATTCAGTTTTTAATTGAAACTTTATTGTGTAGTTACAAGATAAAATAATTCTATTGCCTAAAAATCTTGAGCTTATAGTCTGGCTAGGTCCCAAAACTCAAATGGTGCCATCTAATTATAAGGGAAATTTTCCTCTTACATGATTTCTTCTGTCTTTTTTCTTCAGGAAAAATATGTTCCTTTTCTCTTTTATTCCAACAATAAAATGTATTGTGTAGCTAAAGTAGAATGCATTGCAAATGCAATGTGCAAAACTGAAAATACTCAATAAATTTTCTCATCTTGGCTGTATTTATAGTCAGTGTTCTCACTTTCTTCTGTAGAAATATTTATAGAGCATTATATTACCAGATGGATCAAAATTTCAGACTCTATCATCTCAAACACAGTGCACACATTTCAGTTTTAATTTTCCTTTCTTTTTTTTCTTTTTTTTAAATCTTATTTATTTATTGCTTCAGGTTACATCTCCATCACAATGTCCTCTTTCCACCCATCCCAGTCCCGCCCTCCCACCCTCTACCCCCTAACCCTTCCATCCTACTCCTCTGGAGTGCAGTGTCCCTATATAACAGTCCCCTACCCTAGTTCATCAGTCATATGAGGGCCAAGAGCCTCCTCATACACTGGAGACCTACAAGGCAGCACCACTAGGGAAGAGTGTCTCATTGACAGGAAAAAAAGTCTATGTTCATGTTCCCTTTGGTGCATTGGTTGTAGTATAGTTATCCTGTACTATATAGTTAAAATCTGATTATAAGTGAGTAGATGCCATGTGCATCCTTCTGCGTCTGGGTTAGCTCACTCAGGATGACCTTTTCTAGATTTTTAAGCTGTAGTATAGAGCAATGGTAGTAAAAACAGCATGGTACTGGTATAGAAACAGACCAGTGGATCAATGGAATCGAATTGAAGACCCAGAAATGAACCCACACATCTATGGTCACCTAATTTTTGACAAAGAATCCAAACTTCACAATGGAAATAGGACAGCATCTTCAACAAATGGTGCTGGTACAACTGGATGTCCACTTGTAAAAGAATGAAATTAGACCCATACATATCACCTTGTACAAAACTTAAGTCCAAGTGGATCAAAGACCTTAACATAGGGCCGGTCACACTAAATCTACTAGAAGAGAAAGTGGCAAAAACCCTTGAACTCATTGGCACAGGTGACAACTTCCTGAACAGAACACCAACAGCTCAGGACCTGAGATCAACAATCAATAAATGGGACCTCATGAAACTGAAAAGCTTCTGTAAGGCAAAAGACACTGTTATTCGAACAAAACGGCAGCCTACAGATTGGGAAAAAAATCTTCACCAACCCCACATCTGACAAAGAGCTTTTATCCAAAATTTACAAAGAACTCAAGAAATTAAATGCCAAGAAACCAAATAATCCAATTAAAAAATGGGGAAAAGAGTTAAATAGAGAATTCACAAAGGAGGAATTCCTGAAGGCTGAGAGACATTTGAAGAAATGCTCAGCATCCTTAATCATCAGATAAATGCAACTCAAGATGACTCTGAGATTCCATCTCACACCTGTCAGAATGGCTAAGATCAAAAGCTCAAATGACAGCACATGCTGGCCAGGATGTGGAGAAAGGTGAACTCTCCTCCATTGCTAGTGGGAATGCAGGCTTGTGCAACCACTATGGAGCTCAGTCTGGTGATATCTTAGAAAACTTGGGATAGCTCTGCCTCAGGACCCAGCCATATCACATCCAAATTACTCCTCACCAAATCACAAGGAAGTTTCCTCATCTATGTTCATAGAAGCCTTATTTGTAATAGCTAGAAACTGGAAACAACTCAGATGTTCCTCTACTGAAGAATGTATTAAAAAACTATGGTACATCTACACAATGGAATACTACTCAGCTGTCAGAAACAAGGAAATTATGCAATTTGCAGCCAAAAGGATGGAATCAGTTTTAATTTTTCAACAAAAAAGGTAATTCTTGAAAACACACTTTAAAAAAGAATATCTAATTAAAAGTGTATAAAAGTTCATTGATTGTCACAACTCTCATACAATATTTTCTGTATCAATTTCTTGTCCTATGATGATTGTGCATTTTTAAAAATTAGAAAAGTTAAAAGAAGCTGTGTCTGATAATACAGGTGAGGTATCACAAATTCCAGCATTTTAGAGGCCAAATCAGGAGGGTGGAGAATCTGAGGCCTACCTGTAGAATGAGATTCTGTCTCTAAAACAACAAACAAACCAAAACCATGAAAAAAAATTGCCAGACATACTTTTAAATTTATAAATCAAGTTTTAAATTATGACCTCATTTCAAAACTTCACTGTGATTTTAAAGGATAATTTATTTTCTTCCAGGTGTAGGTAGGAGAAAGTTGACGGGAAACAGTGAAGGTGGAGGGTCATGAGAGACAGCTGGGCTTTGTATACTCCATGTCCTAGGCCTCCCAGGTGACACTCTGGATCATGAGCTTGGTAGCTCTCTGTTCCCTCTTCTATTCATGTTATGGTCTGTTCATGTCATGTTAGGTTCCAGGATGGTGATCTGATAACAGAGCTGAGGGTGTCTTTCCTCCAAAAAGAAGAAGCACACTGTAGAAGACACAGAACCTGCATGACAGGCACCAAAGACAGAACCAAGGCTGAGATCACCAGCATTCCCTACACCCTCACAGAGAGCTCTCAGGGCCTCCGAGTCCTGTTTGAGTGGGGAATAGAGGCTTAAAATGGGGCAGTGTTTTATAGTAATTCCCATGTTTGAGAGTTCTCATTTACTTGTTCACCCTCTCTGCAAGGAGACGGTTGCCAAGACCAAGAATGCTAGCATCTCCATTGGCACTGAAACAGCAGAAGTTGCTATTTGTCCTACTTCAGACAAGAACTTCACCTTGATTGAACATTAGAAAAGGGCCATTTCTGAGAATAAATAAGTTCCTAAACAGACATAAATAATTATTAAACATAAATATGTGTACTTTGGTAATAATCAAAGTTTATAAAATATATCCAGGTAACTAAAACAGGATGCTTAACTTGAGTCAAATTCCAAATGTAGCAAATTGTCAAAATTTCATAAAGACTTTTACCAAATTCTGCAAATGTCTGCAATATTTTCACATTTAGAAACACAATTTGAGAGTTCAGTTCTTCTTGCATGAAACTTCTTTTGAAATTTGTTATATAGCAAAAAGTCAGACAACAAGGATACAACTTCTCATCTGCACTCAGACCATCAAAAACGTCAACTTGAGTGGCTTCTAAACTATTAATATATGCCAAAGTATGCGCTCATGAACAAACACCAGTGGACCAATATACCACTTGACTTTTTCATTTTTTATGAAAATACTCTTTAAGAGTGCAGGAGTTTACAGGATCAAAAGAATACATTTGAAGAATTAAATACATAAGCAATTTTTATGTAATTCCTATGAATAACGTCTTCTCAGGTGGTCCTGAGGATGACTGAGCCCAGAAGTGACTGGAGGATTTAGCTACAGCTTTCAACTTGGCCAACTGTGTACCATAAAGTGATTTTTATCAGGTTGCCTTGGCAATTATCTAGTATTTTGGCTCATTGACTCTGAGCTGTTCAGAAACCCAATTTAATAAATTACAAAAATGCTCTTGGCTAAGTGATGGCCTTAGATAAAGACAATTGAAGCTACTCAAGTATATCTGATGGCAATCCAGGTCTCAAGGCTTTTTGCCCAGCCTAGTTCAGATGCCGTCTTGTGGGGCAGATCAGAGGCCAATGCTGGGCTTTTAGTAAAGGTCAATGTTTACAGAGGAACAAAGTCAAAGCATTCTAAACCTAATTACTTTTTCATAGCTTTAAAATACATAAACCAAAGGACATATTTTCCTTCATGTAATTATATAATAGTTCAGAATTAAATATTTTGTATGAGCTCATAAAACATACATCTAGAAATGTATTGATAGAAAAATATAGATAGCTAGATAGGTGATAGAAATGTTCATATAATGATTCATACATAATTCAAAAATGTGAAACTATAGAAAAACAGAACATCAGTATATAATGAAAACTTTCAGACTTGATGATATTTTACTGATCAATATAATTTAAGTATATCAACTAAGACTGGATCTCTCTTTCACTTTGGCTCCATAATTCCATTTCTATGGTGTTAAAATAAGAATATTTTATAATCTCCATGAGCAAGGTGGCTGTATGTTGATTTGTCCAGGCATTTCTACTTAGTTTTAAGTTGACTGATCTGAAAGTCCATTTTCATATGCTCATGGGGTCTAGAAAAATCATTCAACTGTATCTTTTCTGTATGACATCTTGCCTTCTTGGAGGCTAGCCTAGTTTTCTTCCAGTACACTCCTGTCATCTCCAGTATTCCATGGTACACTTCTGTCCTCTCCTGTCCTCTTCTGAGCTCTGCAGTCCACTCCTATCCTGTCTTCTCCTATACTTCTCTGTCCACACCAATCAGTATCAGTACCATGTTCTATGAGAAGAAGAGTGAATAAATGTGGCTATTTGAGAATGGGGCCCATAACATTCATAGTCTAACTCACGTTTGGGAAAACTATTTTTTAAAGACAAGATTCAAGAAGAGAAACACTCTATTGCACATGGAAAGTGGATGCTGCAATTGGAATAGAGTTTGGAAGCAATTGTAGTCACCTCCAAAAATAGCATAATATCTTTAATTGTTCACATACACTGAGATAAATGCTTCTGTCATTGTCCCAAATACTAACCATCTACCAATTAGGATGATGTTCAATGAAATCTTCCTGTGCAAATGTTTCACATGTTTAAAAGATTTTAAAATTTCAGAAACATAGAATGGAAGATAAAGAAATTCATGTGCTCATAATTTATACTTTATAGATCTGAATTCCAGGTATAGCTCTAAAAAAAATCAACTGCATTTTGTCTTTACAAATTCTTATTTCCTGTTGAACATTTTAATACTTTTAAAAATTATACATTAAAACTATGTGATAAAGTTTCATGATACTAAAACTATAAAAAATAGTCATGAAGGTGTCTCAGTGTTACAAAGTGTTTGCCATACAAGCCTCATGAACCTGAGCTGGAAAACCCAGAACCTGCATGAAAATTCAGATGTGGATGCACACATCCTTAACATCAGGACTTTGCTGTGAGATGGGATGTTGAGACAGGAGAGTTTGAAGGAACCTTATAAACCACTTGGTCTAGAATATGCAGTAGAGTGGAAAAACAAAACAAGAGGGCCCCTTCCTTAAACAAGGAGGAGGCAAAAACCAACTCTAAGAAGTCCTCTGACGTCCACACACATGCTGTGGAATGCACATTCTAGCATTCACACACTCATATGCACACACACCAAGCACACACATAGTTGTATAAAGATATGACTTAATTTTTAAAATTTTATGCATTGATTTATGTGTGTGTGTGTCTGTCCATCTGCCTGTCTGTGTCTACGTGCCTGTGTGTGTCTGTGTGCATCTTTGTCTGTGTCTGATCCAGTGCCTATGCATGTGCAGGCATGTGTGTGTGTGTGTGTGTGTGTATGCCTGTATGTGTGTCTGTGTGTCCATGTACGTTTGTGTGCATGTGTGTCTGTGTCTATATCTGTGTTATCTGATGTCGGTATATCCCACAGGATTTTGGATGTTTATAGAGACCAGTAGAGTGCATTAAATCGGCTGGACTGGTACTGTATGCCACCAAACTCAACTTCAAGTGCTCTTAGTAAACCAACCATCTCTCTAACCCATGATATGATTTATAGGACTTAAAATGAAGAAATATTGGTAGATTTTTATACATATTCATCATTGTTTTTTCATTGTTCTCCTTGATAAACAGTTTCTCACCAGGAAAATAGGAAAATAAACTACGGCCAACCTTCTTAACCACCACCCCCCCACCCCATCCCCAGCCCCTTCTAATCCCATTGGGATATATTCTGCTTCTCTTGGTGTCTTTCTAGATCTAAAATATCAGTGACAGTTAGAAAGCCCCAGAAGATGTAGAATCATTTCAGCTCTTTACCTGAAAACCTTTACAATATTTCCCAAAGGCAATACTCAGTCAATAAGGAAAAAGTAAAGAAAATTTGATTCCTTTCACACTACTTCTTACTTCAACTTCTCTCTGTTCAATTTTGGCCATTGCAACTTGGGTAAAACCTCAACACCTAATACTGAATTACATAAATGGAGGAGACAAGTAGTCTTGTCCTAGAAATGTTCCTTAATGCACAGCATCTTACCCATAAGAAGGTCCTAGTGAGTCCTCATTCCTGTTTGTCCATGTTACTTATCACTTATATGCCTTTGATTCCTCCTCTGGATAATTCATTTGTTTGCTAGTTTTCTTGGTTCATCTGCATATTCTTTATTGGTAACACCATGAATCTGGACATGAAGTAGGGTGTAACCTCCCTCATAATATCAGACAGCAGCAAAAGTTAAAAGATCTCCCAAGCTTCCTCTTCAAGAAAGAATCAAAGTATTACTGGATATCCCAAGGTAAGAACAGGAGCCTCTTTTTCCAGTTCCTCAGCACTTCCTTAGATGCAAAGGCCAGTCCCACTTTGACAAGCATATTCAAATTCCTAAGCGCAATTTTGTGAAGCCCCTTCCCCACCCCAGGAGCTTCCTCTGCAGGGCACCTAATTTCTCTTCAGACACAAATTAAGTCATCATGAAAAAAATGAAAGGTAATTCCCAAGCAATTCAAAGTTTTTATTTTTTTAAATAAATTTATTTATTTGTTGCTTCAGGTTACATCTCCATCATAATTGTCTTCTTTCCCCCCTTCCCAGCCCCGCCCTCCCATCCTCTACCCCCTAACCCTTATCCTACTCCTCTGGAGTGGAGTGTCCCTACATAACAGTCCCTTGCCCCAGTTCAGAAGTCATATGAAGGCCAAGAGCCTCTTCATACACTGGGGGCCTACAAGGCAGTGGCACCAGTGAAAAGTGTCTCATTGCTAGGGAGGGAAAACTAAAAATCAGACAAACAACAACAAAAAAATAAATAAATAAATAAAATGAAAAGTCTATGTCCATGTTCCCTTTGGTGTGTTGGTTGTAGAACAGATATCCTGTACTATATAGCTAAAATCCTACTATAAGTGAATAGATGCCATGTGCATCCTTCTGGGTCTGGGTTAGCTCACTCAGGATAAGCTTCTCTAGTTCCATCCATTTGGCTGCAAATTGCATAATTTCATTGTTTCTGATAGCTGAGTAATATTCCATTGTGTAGATCTACCACAGTTTTTTAATCCATTCTTTAGTTGAGGGACATCTGGGTTGTTTCCAGTTTCTAGCTATTACAAATAAGGCTGCTATGAACATAGATGAGGAGACTTCCTTATGATTCTGTGAGGAGTCATTTGGATGTATACCCAGAAGTGGTATGGCTGGGTCCTACGGCAAGGCTATCCCAAGTTTTCTAAGATATCGTCATACTGACCTCCATAGTGATTGCACAAGCCTGCATTTCCACCAGCAATGGAGGACTGTTCCCCTTTCTCCACACCCTCGCCAGCATGTGCTGTCATTTGAGCTTTTGATCTTAGTCATTCTGACAGGTGTGAGATGGAATCTCAGAGTCGTCTTGAGTTGCATTTCTCTGATGATTAAGGATGTTGAGCATTTCTTCAGGTGTCTCTCGGCCATTAGGGATTCCTCCTTTGTTTATTCTCTATTTAGCTCCGTCACCCATTTTTTGATTGAATTATTTGGTTTGTTTTTAAATATTTGATTTGTAATAAATATTTCCTTTTATTCGTTTTTGGGAATATTTATTATTTATTCTTGGCAAATAAAAAGGAAGCTCATTGACTTCCATAAAGGAACTACTCTATGATATCTTTAGTGGAAAAAATTTATGAAATACAGAGAAATTCTAAAGAGATTTTTAAAAATTATATCAGGGAGGAACTGTGATTTTGTTGCCACTCTTCTAGATTTCTCAGTGGAAATGTTCTCCTGACACAAACCATGCCACTTTACCTTTTATAACAATTTTAACAGAGTTTTTCATAGATTTTTCATTTATGTTTTTCACTTGTAGGTTTCCTAATTTGAGCCTGTAGTTTTAATAGCAAAGCAAATAAGAAAGGACATAAAGAAAAGAGTAAGGGGGAGGGAGGGAGGGAGGGAGGGGAGGGAGGGAGGGAGGAAAGGAAGGAGAAAGGTTGCTTGGCCTTTAGATGTCTGTTATTTCTGCTAGGTTCTCCTGAAAGTATACAGGCATTACTCTCTTAGAAATCCACTTGTTATCTGAAACTGTCTAGGTAGTTCCAGTCGCTCTTCTCTGTGCTTCTGATTAATCATGGGAAGATAGTGTGCAACTATGGAAATAGTACATATTAACCCATGAGAGTAACAGTCTTGTCTTCTCATTCATTGGGAAGTTGTGGAATATTTTCTCAGTGTTTCATCCAGCCATCCCTCTGCTTCCCGTTAGATATAAGTAAGTCCATTTACTTGAAAGTAAGGAGTGTCACAGAAAGTGAAGGGACTCAATGACACAGCACTAAGATTTCAAAGAATGGAGACACTGAAATTTCAATGTGTTTCCAATGACATAACCTAGATCCAAAACTTAAATTAAGGAAAATTTTAAACTATTCATATATAATACATGCACAGATAATACATAACATTATATTGTTAATTTATCTCACTATCCCACACCCAAATTTATATGTAATCCAAATTTGTTTACAGTAATTACTTATAAGGTTCTTTCAAATGCAAAAATGTTGATTTGATATGACTTAAATATTTGCTTGTTCAGAAGCACTGTGTACTTATCACTACAATTATTACTTCAGATATATATAAGTTGGTGAAGCAATGTATGTACATAAATCATATATATGATATTTTTACTGTAAGCATTTGGTTTGCTCTGCTTTTGTTTATTTTTTTCTGGCAGAAAAACATGTATATTTCTCAATATGTTTTAATCTGACTTATAAAATGTTTGCTTCTCCAAAAATATATAGTTGGATATTATTAAATTAACATACCAAAAAATTCTCTATTGTCATGTAGCTTGTGTTTTTCTTTTGAAGGTGTGAGTTTGCATTGTGCAGAACTTCCTGCTTCTCTAAGATCTAATGTGCACTTGTAATGTTGATAATTCAACACAAATGATAGCAACAGGCAAGAGCAACAGCAAAGCAAAGAAAAACAAAGTCTTTTGAGCCTTGTTACTTAAAATTTACTTCAGTCATTTTCAGTATGAATATTATATCTCACAATATGAAAGATTTTCAATCTTGGTGTCTTCACAGATAGACAGATATCTCTAACTCACTGCATAACCCTCTGAATATCCTGGAAGCTCAGCATAAAGAGAACACTGGCAGTTGATCCTCTTGAGATAATATTTCTACCAGCAAAAAGGCAAGTGAATATTAAGACAGCTTGACCTTTGGGAGCATATTATATTATTGTCATGAAATAGTGTGTAGGGAGTTAGAATAACTAAATTAGATTTAGAAAATATCTAGGGGTTTCTGATACAGTCTCTCAATTTGGGGCATGAAGATCAACTTGGCTCTGAGCGATTTAGCTTATCAGCTTATGAAAAAACAAGGTTGAAGTCAGAAAAACCAGGAAAGACTTAATGGACTGAAAAACAAAGTTGAAGTCAGGAAAAACAGGAAAGACTTAATGGACTTAAGAAACAAAGTATCTGGCCTGACATTGTTTTCAGCTGCTAAGTGGGCGGAGCCCAAATTAAACTAAAACAGAGTTCCTCCTATTAAAGGACAGTGCATGGAGCCCCATGAAAGAAGAAGAGGCCCCTGATGCTAGAGAGCTCCCAGAGTCCTGCTGAAAAAAGTGCTGGACATTAGTTGATGTCCAGATCTTCCTGAGGCAGGAAGAAGCTGGTGAGCAAAGAAAGCCTGAGCAAGACACCAAAAGGCCAAGGACTAAACCCTGTGGCTCAATTTTTGCCTAGAGGGGTATGATCTGTCCGAACAGTGGCCTAAACCAAACTGTGCCTGGCTTTAAGGACTGAGGCAAAGCGACAGAGTTGCTGATGAGAAGGGGCTGGGGTCTCCCAGAGAGAAGAAAGCCTCAAGCCTTGTTTAAGGTGAGACTACAATAACCAACTTACCCTGACAAATCTACATCTGAGATACAGAAAAAGGACTGCTAAGTGCGTTAAAGAATCTACAACAAAGACTGTGTTCCTGATGACTGAGGACCTGCCCCAATAGGATTAGTGGATAGGTTAAGGAGTGGTAGGAATTTGTAGGATTAATAGTTAAAAAATTGTTGGTATTTGTTATAAGTGAATATTGTTAATTAGTAAATAAATATTGTTAATAATAATTGAAAAGTTCAGTTACAACAGTGCTTTTTTTTCTTTTACTATTAATAGTTATTATGTTTTGAGTAGGTTTATTTTAACAGAACAATTGAGCAGGAAGTAAATATTTCCCCGCCAACCTCATATATTTCTCCTTATTGGTAACACCTTGTAGTCAGATATGCATTAAATACAATGTGTGCTCTACTATATATATTCTTCAAAATATTAATTCAGCGGGCCAAGATGGCGGTGACCTACACTGACGCATTTTGAACGCGGGAAAAAAAGAGCCATAAAAAACACAGAGTTATTGGGCACTGTGCAAAAACCGGAGGGGCTAGCCCCCCCCCCCCCCCGGGAACACTCACAGCTCCCAAGGGACTGTTAAAAGTCCCAGGGCAAGGCTCTCCCCATCTCTCACAGCCACTAAACCCGGGATTCGGGAACTCCCATTTGGAGAGGCACCTGGTAAGATCGATCCCAACTTACAGCAGGCAGAATCAGGGTCCACTTGGCCATAGATCGCTGGCCTATTGGGTTCCCCACACATCAGGTTGAACTTATACCCACTTAAAAAACTTTGCGAGATAGTGGAAGGCTTAGCAAGGAACAAACAGGGGGCTCAGCGGGTGGTCCGCAGCCGCTCGTGAAGCGGAGTGCGGGAGGTTCCAAGAGAGCGCGGGAAGCTGGGAACACAAAGGCGGGCGGGAGGGGCCGAATCCTGCACACTGACGGTAGCGCAGCTGGGAAGTGAGCACGGCTGGCAGGGCCAAATCCTCGCGAACCCAAGGCAGGTAATCTGGGGAGAGAGACAGGCGTGGGCGGGGCCAGGGATATGTGCACCCATGGCTGAGCTGCTGGGACGAGAGGTCTATTCAGGCAGCCGGAGGATCCGGGGCTTGGGGTACCCACGGGACCCGTGGCAGCGCAGACAGGAAGGGAATCAGGCACAGAGTCCAGCCCTGTGGCTAGAAGCCTAGAGAGAAACCAGAAATCGGGTCCATAGCTGTATCCTGGAAAATCCAGACATATTAGGTGTGGAGCCAGACCCTGTCAGCCTCCGTGACGACAAACAAAGCCCACAGAATCTGTGCCTGGGCAAACATTCCCATACTATCAGAACAATTACAGGCTGATAACACAGAGTGCAACATAGGGAAGTCTGAATTGGGAGCAGTGAAACAATCCTGGTCCATTACTCACAACCTGGGAATAGGCTGCACCAGCTCACAGTGCCTCAGGCGATTAAAACCACAGTGACCTTGAAATCCCCCTGTAAGCAATGACAGATAGCCAAGTAACTCGTCCCCTGCACCAAATCATCCACTGTGGTTCCAAGCACAGAAAACAGACAGCTAAATGCATCCAATGGCGAAAGGTCAAAAAAAATAGAAATCAAGGAATTATGACCCAAAGAAAGCAGAATCATCCTAGCTCATCCAATTCGGATGACCACACACCAACAGAAACACATGAAAACATTGACAATTCTGCATTATGGAAAGTGATAGAGTCCCTTCAAGAAGAACGTAGATCTATGAAGGAATTCAAAGAAGCCACAATTCTACAAATCAAAACAAGGAACAACACCATTAAAGAGCTCCAAGCCAAGGTGACAGAGCTTGAACAGGAAAAGGAAAAAGCCATGAAAGATTTTCATACAAAAACAAGCAAGCTGGAGAAGGAAATGTACAAAACAAACAAAACCATACAAGACATGAAAATAGAAATAGAAACAATAAAGAAAACACAGTCAGAGTTAAAAGACGAAGTGGAGAACCAAGGGAAGAGAACAGGAACTACGGATGTGAGTATCAACAATAGGATGCAAGAGATGGAAGACAGGATCTCAGGCATGGAAGATTCAGTGGAAGAAATAAGTACAACATCCAAAGAAAATGAGAAGGCTAAAAAAATCTCTCACCCACAACATCCAAGAAATCAAGGACTCAATGAAAAGATGGAACCTAAGAATTATAGGTATAGAGGAAAGAGAAGACTCCTGACTCCATGGTCCAGGAAATATCTTCAACAAATCATAGAGGAAAACTTCCCAAACCTGAAAAAAGAGATGCCAATAAAAATCCAAGAGGCTTACAGAACACCAAACAGATTAGACCAGAAAAGAAACTCCTCTCGCCACCTAATAATTGAAACTCCATATGTACAGAACAAAGAAAGAATATTAAAAGCTGCAAGAGAAAAAGATCAAGTCAGATACAATGGCAGACCCATCAGAATTACACCTGACTTCTCCCCAGAAATGCTAAAAGCTAGAAGGGCCTGGTCAGATATACTACAAGTCCTGAGAAAACATAGGTGCCCAGCCAGACTACTTTACCCAGCAAAACTCTCTATCAACATAGATGGAGAAAACAAGATATTCCATGACAAAATCAAATTTAAACAATATCTACCCACAAACCCAGCCCTACAGATAATCCTAGAAGGAAAATCCCAACCCAGAGAAGAAAACTCCACCCAAGAAAACAAAGGGAATAGAAAACCCCTCAGCAACTAAACCAAAAGAGGCACAGGAACACCACCTATACCAAACTAATGTGAAATAACAACCCCAGGTCACTAATACCATCAACATCAATGGACTCAACTCCCCAATAAAAAGACATAGGTTTACAGAGTGGATCCGCAAGCAAGACCCTTCCTTATGCTGTATAAAAGAGACACATCTAACTACAAAAGATAGACACTGCCTCAGAGTAAAGGGCTGGGAAAAGGTTTTCCAAGCAAATGGACCCAGGAAGCAAGCTGGAGTAGCCATCCTAATATCAAACAAAACAGACTTCCAACTGAGGTTAATGAAGAAAGACAAAGAAGGGCACTATATACTCATTAAAGGGAATATTCATCAAGAGGAAATCTCAATACTGAACATATATGCCCCAAATACAAAGGCACCTACTTTCGTAAAAGAAACACTTCTAAAACTTAAAGCGCACGTCGATCACAACACATTAGTAGTGGGAGACTTCAACACCCCACTCACAACAAAGGACAGATATCAAGACAGAAGACAAAGAGAGAAATATTGAGTCTAACAGAGATCATGAAACAAATGGACCTAACAGATATCTACAGAACATTTCACCCAAACACAAAGGAATACAACTTTTTCTCAGCACCCCACGGAACCTTCTCCAAAATCGACCACATAATTGGTCACAAGGATAGTCTCAATAGATACAGGAAAATTGAAATAACACCTTGTATCTTATCAGACCACCACAGAATAAAGCTGGTCTTCAACAGCAAAAGAATCAAGAGAAAGCCTACACACACATGGAAATTGAACAGCTCCTTACTGGATGACCACTGGGTCAGGGAAGAAATAAAGAAGGAAATCAAAGACTTCTTAAAATCCAATGACAATGAAGACACAACATACCCAAACCTATGGGATACATTGAAAGCTGTGCTACGAGGAAAGTTCATAGCACTAAGTGCCTTCAAAAAGAAAATTGTGACAGCTCATATTAGTGAACTAACAGCTAAGCTGGGTGAACTGGAAAAAAAAGAAAAAAACACTCCCAAGAAGAGCAGAAGACAGGAAATCATCAAACTTATGGCTGAAATCAACAACTTAGAATCAAAAAGAACTATACAAAGAATCAATGAAACCAAGAGTTGGTTCTTTGAGAAAATCAACAAAATAGACAGACCCCTAGCCAAATTAACTAAAAGGCAAAGAGAAAGAACCCAAATCAACAAAATCAGAAATGAAAAGGGAGAAATAACAACAGACAATGAGGAGATCCAGAAAATATTCGGGCATTACTTTAAAAATCTATATTCCACTAAATTTGAAAACCTAAGCGAAATGGACAATTTCTATGATAAATTCCACCTACCAAAACTAAATCAAAATCACATTAACAGCTTAAACAGCCCAATAACACCTAAGGAAATAGAAACAGTCATTAATAATCTCCCAACAAAAAAAAGCCCAGAGCCAGATGGCTTTAGCACGGAATTCTACCAGAACTTCAAAGAGGAACTAACACCATTACTTTTCAAACTCTTCCACCACATAGAAACAGAAAGATCACTGCCAAACTCATTCTATGAGGCCACTGTCATTCTGATTCCTAAACCACACAAAGATCCAACAAAGAAAGAGAACTTCAGACCAATCTCCCTCATGAACATAGATGCAAAAATACTTAATAAAATACTAGCAAACCGAATTCAAGAACACATCAAAAGTATCATACACCATGATCAAGTAGGCTTCATCCCTGGAATGCAGGGATTGTTCAATATACGAAAGTCTATCAATGTAATTCACCACATAAACAAGATGAAAGAAAAAAACCACATGATAATCTTGCTAGATGCAGAAAAAGCATTTGACAAAATCCAACACCCCTACATGCTAAAAGTTCTGGAGAGAACGGGCATACAAGGACCATACCTAGAAATAATAAAGGCAATATACAGCAAGCCAGTAGCCAACATCAAATTAAATGGAGAGAAGCTTGAAGCATTTCCTCTAAACTCAGGGACAAGACAAGGATGTCCACTTTCACCATATCTCTTCAATATATTACTTGAAGTCCTTGCTAGAGCAATAAGACAACTAAAGGAGATCAAACGGATAAAAATTGGAAATGAAGAAGTCAAATTATCCCTATTCGCAGATGATATGTTAGTATACATAAGCGACCCCAAAAACTCCACCAAAGAACTCTTACAGCTGATAAACAACTTCAGCAAGGTGGCTGGATACAAAATTAACTCAAAAAAAATCAGAAGCCCTTCTTTATACAACAAACAAATATACTGAGAAAGAAATAAGGGAAACAAGCCCCTTCACAATAGCCACCAACAACATAAAACACCTGGGGGTAACTTTAACCAAGCATGTAAAGGACCTATATAACAAGAACTTCAAGCCCTTGAAGAAAGAAATGGAAGAGGCCTTTAGAAGATGGAAAGATCTCCCATGCTCATGGATAGGTAACATCAACATAATAAAAGTGGCTATCCTACCAAAAGCAATATATAGATTTAATGCAATTCCTATCAAAATACCAACACAATTCTTTATAGACCTGGAAAAAGCTATTCTCAACTTCATATGGAACAACAAAAAGCCCAGAATAGCTAAATCAATCCTGTACAATGAAAAAACATCTGGAGGTATCACCATCCCAGATTTCAAGCTGTACTACAGAGCAACAGTAATAAAAACAGCATGGTACTGATATAGAAACAGACCAGTGGATCAATGAAATCAAATTGAAGACCCAAACATGGACCCACACACCTATGGCCAACTAATCTTTGACAAAGAACCAAAACCACACAATGGAAGAAGGACAGCATCTTCAACAAATAGTGCTGGTCCAACTGGATGTCCACTTGCAAAAGAATGAAATTAGACCCATACCTATCACCTTGTACCAAACTTAAATCCAAGTGGATCAAAGACCTTAACATAAAGCCGGCCACACTAAATATACTAGTAGAAAAAAATAGGATAGGAGAAACCCTCGAACTCATTGGCACAGATGACAACTTCCTGAACAGAACACCAACAGCTCAGGACCTGAGATCAATAATAAATAAATGGGACCTCATGAAACTGAAAAGCTTCTGTAAGGCAAAGGACACTGTCATTCGAACAAAACGGCAACCAACAGACTGGGAGAAAATCTTCACCAACCCCACATCTGATAGAGGGCTATTATCTAAAATCTACAAAGAACTCAAGAAACTAAATGCCAAGAAACCAAATAATCCAATCAAAAAATGGGGGATGGAGCTAAATAGAGAATTCACAAAGGAGGAATCCCTAAGGGCTTAGAGACACCTGAAGAAATGTTCAACATCCTTAATCATCAGAGAAATGCAACTCAAGACGACCCTGAGATTCCACCTAACACCTGTTAGCATGGCTAAGATAAAGAGCTCATATGATAGCGCATGCTGGTGAGGGTGTGGAGAAAGGGGAACCCTACTCCATTGCTGGTGGGAGTGCAGGCTTGTGCAACCACTATGGAGGTCTGTCTGGCGATATCTTAGAAATCTAGGAATAACCTTGCCTCAGGACCCAGCCATACCACTTCTGGGTATATACCCAAAGGACCTCTCATGGAGACATAGGGAAGTCTCCTCATCTGTGTTCATAGCAGCCTTATTTGTAATAGCTAGAAATTGGAAACAACCCAGATGTCCCTCAACTGAAGAATGGATTAAAAAATTGTGGTACATCTATACAATGGACTATTACTCAGCTATCAGAAACAATGAAATCATGCAATTTGCAACCAAATGGATGGATCTAGAGGAGCTTATCCTGAGTGAGCTAACCCAGTCTCAGAAGGATGCACATGGCATCTATTCACTTATAGTAGGACTTTAGCTATATCGTACAGGATATCTGTACTACAACCAACACATCAAAAGGAACAAGGACATAATTTTTTTTTAACTTTTTCTTTTTCCTTCTTTTTTTCTTTTTTCTTTTTCCTTTTCCCTTCTCTTTTTCCTCTCTTTTTTTGTTGATATTCTTTGTTTTTGTGGGTTTGTGTGTTTGTTGTTCTTTTTTTTTGGTATTCCCCGAGTAGCAATGAGACACCATTCACTGGCAGTACTGCCTCGTAGGCCCCAGGTGAATGAAGAGGCTCTTGGCCCTCATATGACTCCTGATCTGTGGTGAGAGAATGTTAGGCAGGGACACTCCACCCCAGAGGAACAAGACGGAAGGGTCAGGGGGTAGAGCATGGGAGGGTGTGGCTGGGAAGCGGGAAAAGAGGACAATATGATAAGGATGTAACCTGAAGCAACAAACAAATAAATTTATTAACTAAAAAAAAAAAAAAAAAAAAAGACAGGGGGCAGGGCTGAAACACTGTGAATGGAACAGAGGATACAGCCATTCGGCCTGGTTTTGCAGACCTCAAGGTGTAGAGAAGACGTGGAGCTAAGGTAAAATACAAGAGAATTGTGGTATTGGCCCATGCCTTTGACTTCAGCGGAGACGGGGGGGGGGGGGGGGGGG
>CAJQZJ010033015.1:1068516-1081596 GCA_907164525.1 Lophiomys imhausi | reverse complement strand
GGGTGGGATGCACACGGAGAGCTCAGGGTTGGAGTGTGAAGCGACCTCTAATCCACGGGTGGGATGCACATGGAGAGCTCAGGGTTGGAGTGTGAAGCGTCTTCTAATCCATGGGTGGGATGCACACGGAGAGCCCAGGGTTGGAGTGCGAAGCGTCTTTGGGAATATGTACAGCTTTGCACTCACCAGGCAGATACAGCTCTTCAGGAATAGACTTTAAGATGAGTCTCACTTCTGATTTGAACATATCTAGCTTCAGTCATGGTATTTTCTTATTGGTAATTCGCTCAGGATATAATAATCTCTGCTTCAAGTTCCTGCCAGTAATGACAGAGACACAATGTTGGCATTATCACACCAATAAGGACTGTTCCCTTTACCATGAGCCAAAGTTAACCTGTTTTTGAACTGGATATTATATTCAATAAATCTGAAGACATCTATGCATTCTAGAAATGCAACAGCCTCCCAAACATTTTAACCAAAGGATAATCAAGATTGTGTCATGTTTAAAATTTTCTGGTTAGCTTAGGTAAATTTTATTCAGAAAAAAATGATTAACATTGTGTGTGAAACAATTCCACAGAGAAATAAAGCTTTACAAATTCTAACTGTTGGTCACAAAGAAAACAAAATAGAAAGTTGAACATGGTCTTCTTTTATGACACTGTCAAATGATTTAGACCAAGAAAATTAGATGATTGGCTATCAGAGAAGGGACATATTAACAATCCATTTAACAACCTAGAATTTGATTGATTGCATCTAAGTCATATTATATGACTGTGATTTTAATTTATTTATTTTAACAGAAAAATAAATAATGACATTTCGACATTTCTACATAGATTACCACACCATGCTTCAATACTTATATATGTATGTATAGTTTATGTACTTAGTTTAATTTATGGCAAACCTTTTTCAAACATTTCTCATTTTCTAAAAGTGAAAAAAGTCAAAATCCTGTGTTGTAGTTTGTTTTTCTTTTATTTTTTATTGCTTATTTGGGATCTAATATCATGCATCTCAATTGCACTGAATACCCAGTCCTCGAGTGTCTCCCCTTTTTGCCTGTAACTCCCTGACCCATAAAAAGCAAAATAAAACAAGCAAAATAAAACAAAAAATGAATCCATTTTGTTTATCCATATACTGACTAAAGCATAGTCAGACTCCTAGTTGCCAGTCCCTCAAGGGTTGGCCTCTAGTTTTTATTTTTTTTTAGCACAGTTTTAAGTAAGCTTTAAAACGATGCATGGAAAGATTATAAGAACCAAATTGTATAACTAAAAAGCATGCTTTCTTACAAAAATAATATGCATTATTTTGGTAAAAAGCCTTGATTTGTATAAGTTTGGGTTATTATTAAATGTATTAAAGATTTTCTATTAAATGACCCAAAGAGAATTTAAGTACCTTATTCTATCACATTGCTATTTCCCTAATATTTTCAGGTTTAGGAGGTTGAACATTCACTAACTTATTCTTCCCAAGTGTTTTAAGAGTCTTCATATAGAGACTGTACTGTGTCTTAGGCTACTATGAAAAAAAAATAAGTACCATGAAACAAATAAACTTACAGCATGAGCTATGATATAGAAAATATGGGAAACTAGGAAAATGCAGGCACTCCTTTGACATCTCAAAATATGTTTTCTGGGCACTTCCCAGACTTCCTCAGCAATCTTCTTTCATTACTGAGTTAGTTTGGCTCAGTTGGCCACCACTTTCCTACTTACTAGGTCATAGTTCTACCAGGAATTAAAAATCAAGGGAATCCCTAGTTTTTCTGTGTTTCTTTGGATACCAAAACACCAGAGCCTAGATAATTTATAAGAAGCAGAGATTTAATTCTCATATTTCTGTAGGCTGGAAAGTCCAAAATGAATTTGCTGGAAAGCTTGGTGTCTAATCACAGCTTAATGTCTGCTTTCAATGTGGTGTTGAAAATGTTGCTGTCACAGGTATGGTATATTCTCCTGTGACAGAGCACTGGAACAGAAAAAAAACAAACCGTGTTTATGGGAAGGTCAAGGGTCCTTCTTTGAGGGCTCTACTCTTGTGATCTCCTCACCATATAAACTTACCACCTCCTAATTCTATCCTGTTCTTTATTTTGTGAGCATATGAAATTTGAAGGACACACTCAAATCTCTGTATATCAACTCCTCTAAACTACTAAACTAAAGGGCCACACGACATCAATTATATCAAAGGAAAACTGGAAATATAATCTCAATATTCAGCTTATGAGATAACCAAATCAAGTTGACAAAGGCATAGATAACTCATTTCACATCTCTTCTCTTTGTTCAACATTTTTTTCCTGTGCAATGAGCTTCTTGGACAATAAAAAGATGACCATGAAAGTGAATGTGAACATGTGTACAAGATACTAGTATGAATGATTCTAACCAGACTAACACCATAGTGTGACCTACGCTTAAGTGAACTTCTTGTTTGTGAGTGAAAAGTATCCAATAAATTCTATTTTCTTATGATCATAACATGCAAAATATATTTTATTACATATGTTTAATTTACTTATTTAACTAATGGGTTTTTATTAATTTATTTTTTCAAGTCATATCTAGACCAAAGTCCCCCACCCCTCCCGGTCCCACCCTCCCTCTCTCCCTCTTCCATATCTCTATCTTTTCCTTCTCCTCAGATGAGGGGAGCCCCCATTTTTCAATCCCCTTCAGTTCATCAGTCACATGAGGGCTGAGAGCTTCCTCTTGTACTGGGTCCTGATATATGGCAGCCAAGCTAACGTAATGTGCTCCACTAACAGGCAACAGGGCCCATGTCTCGCTGCTGGGTGGAGTTTTTCATTGGATAGTTATGCTAGGTTCCTTCCTGTATGGATCTGTGGGTTGTAGGATGATTATTCTGTGGTATATGGTTAATATTCACTTATAAGTGAGTATATACAATGTGTATCTTCCTGGGTCTGAGTTAACTCACTTAGGATGAGCTTTTATAGGGCCATCTGATTTCCTTGTTTCTGATAGCTGAATAGCATTTCATTGCATAAATGTACCACAGGTTTTTTTTTTTATCCATTCTTCCACTAATGTTTTAATCAGGATGTTTTATATTCACACATTTTGACAAACTACAACAAAGCTGTCCCATGTGCCTTTATCCATTATATTAATGATATTTCTTGTTACTGCAACCACATGCCTGACAGAAGCAGCTTCAAACAGGCTGACTGTTGCCTTATGCTTGAGTCTACCATAGCAGTTCTTTCATTTAGCTGTAACTGTTAACCTGACACAGTCTAGAGTTATCTGAGAAAGGAGTCTCACCTGAGGAATTGAGCACATCATATTGACCTGCAGGCTGTCTGTGAGGAATTGTCATGATTACTAAAGTAGGATGATCCAGCCCACTGTGGGCAGCATCACTCCCTGGGAAGATGATTTTGACCTGCATGTGAATGCTAGATTAGCTCAAGTATGGTATGAAATCAGAAGCAAGTAATGCTCCTCTGTGGCTTTTGTTTTAAAATTCTGGCTTCATTTCCTACTCTTTATTTCTTAATAAAGCACTGTGATATGGAAGTATAAGACGAATGAATCTTGTTCCTCTCCTGAGTTACTTGTCATCAAACTGTTTTATCACAACATCAGGAAGAGACTGGGATGCAGAGAAAGGCCTGCCTGGCAGCTGGAGCAGTTTAGCATACAGTAGTGGGAGTCTGGAATCAACTCTTCTCTTCACAGTGGATGAGACAGAGAGAGGCCATTCTCCATCTATGTGTGCTGGAATCTTCAAAAATCTGTCCCCATCCCTCAGTACCCCACTCCCACTAGCTGTGCCTCTGACTTTCCAGCTCCAAAGTAGCTCCATCAGCTGTAAATCAAATATTTAAAGACATGAGTCCATGGGAGACATTTCACTTCGAACTTTCACATCCAGTATCACCCAATTGTAACATCTTGCAAAACCCAGTAGAATTATTTATTTCCACACTGTGCTCTTTTTTCCCCCTTCCATATGACCAGCTCCTCTTTAGTTCCTATTCTCATTTCTTCTTAAGTGCTTTTTGGGGACAATTAGGGACATTCACCAAGAAGAACAGTTTCTAGTCTCACCTGAGATATTTCCTTCTTTGTTTAGCCATATTTTACCCAGATGATTGCCTTGAAGCACCTGGACTTTATTTGCAGGTTGAGTCTGGAGTTCATCATAAGAGCTGCCAATGTACAATTTCTTGAAAGGCTCAGTCAAGTTATGGCATATAAATATTTTCATATGGATAATAATACGTTAATTAACATATACTTGTCTTACTTATAACAAAGTATTGATATTAACTATATAAATTATGGCATTCCTTTTGCAGTGAATTATTTACTATCAGACATTATTTATCTACAACTTTAATCTTCAATTAACTTCAGAAAGTGGTTATTGATGGAAATTCCAGAGTTTTGTTGTAGCAGTTTTAATGTACACTCTCAGTGTAATTTTGAAGTTTTGGTGTGTTTTGCTTTAAAATTTAGTCACAACATTTTACTTGTATTTGAAGAGTGTACATGTTTGTTTGTGTAACTCCTGTGTGTGTGTGTGTGTGTGTGTGTGTGTGTGTGTGTGTGTGCGCGCGTGTTTGAAAAAGCGTGTGAGCACATGCGAACTTGATCAGGTTCTTGCAATTTTACATGGGACAAATTTTAAAGAGTACTTTACTTAGGGCTGGAGAGAATATTTAGCAGTTAAAAGCACTTAATCCTCTTGAAAAAGACTTTGGTACAATTCCAAGCACCCACATGGTGACCTTCAACATCCTTAAGTCAGAGGGACAAGAAGTTTGACAGATTTCCTGCTTGTCAGACAGATAGAGAGAAGGGCTATAACCAGGTGTCCTAGTTGGGTTACTATTGCTGTATTGAAACACCATGACCAAAAGCAAGAAAGGGCTTATTTGGCTTATATTTCTGCATCATAATGGATCACTGAAGGAAGCCAGGGCAGCAACACTAAGGCAGGAGCTGATGCAGAGACAATGTGGGGATGCCACCTACTGGCTCTCTCCACATAGCTTTCTCGCTCTGTTTTGTTGTAGAGCCTAGTACCCCAGCCTACAGGTGGCACCACCCACAATGGGCCAACTCTTTCCATATCAATGGATAATTAAGAAAATGATCTACAGTCCTGTCTACAGCCAGATCCCATGGAATCATTTTCTCAACTGCAGTATCCTCCTCTCAGTTGACAACTTGTGTCAAGTTGACATAAAATTACCCAACACACTAGGTAGTAAAGATGGTTGACTTCCAAGATAGCTGGATTCTTTCTCACCCTCTTGACCTTAGTCAGAAACTGGAAACTTAAACAAAGGCCTCTTTTCCTACTGATGGACTGGCTCAACAAACTGCAGGCCCAATCAGGACATGTTTACACACCAGTTGTGAGCCAATCAGTCATCCTGTCTTTCTTCAAATGGACAAACCCTAAATTTGGAGAGGAAGATCCTTTAGAGACTTTAAAAAATGAAAGCCCCAAGGATATACTGGTCTTCTTCTTCTGAATCCCCCTCCTCTTTCTGCAGATTCTCTTTCTTGGTGTGCTCTCTGTTTGTTTCTTCATCCTTAATAAATATTTCTCAACAGCTGATTCTGTCTGATGCTGTTTTCTGTGATGAGATTTCTCTGTTGCTACCTGTGCTGTCCAATACTTTTCCCACCTTTCCATTATTTAACAGACAGAGGAAAGGGAACTGATCAAAACCCTTAGGTGACAGCAACAACTCCAGCTTGAAGGAACCCAGTGCCCTGTTCTCACCTCTGAATGCAAAAGAAACACACAGGTTTTCCTCTGACCTCCAAGTGTGTGTCCTCTCACTAGTCCACACACCCTCAATATATAAATGCATTTTAAAATAGAAAATGTATTTATTAATAGTGTGAGTGTGTGTGATCCATGGCTCTGAGTGCAGGCAGGGTATCATACCGGCCACAGGGCATAAACTGAGGTCAGAGGACAACTAGGTAGAGTCAGTGGTCTCCTTTTACCATGTCAGTTCTTGGGATATGTAGGATATATATGCATATAAAGGAATTTATTAGAATATTTACAGGCTGTGGTCTAGTTAGTCCAACAATGGCTGTGTACCAATGTAAGGTATAAGAATCCATTAGTTGTTCAGTCCTTGAGGCTGGATGTCCATACTTCAATATTATTGCACATTTTTACGTGTTCACAATACACCTTGCATATTTCTGCACTTTACTTCAGATTATATCTGCTTTTTTTCTCCCAAAGTATCAATTATTTATCTATGAAAGTTTGAGCTTGGGTATATTCCAACAGACACAAATTTATCCCCAAAAGATGGTAGATGTTAAATAAATATCAATCTCTAAACCAAATGTTATTCCAATAATTTAAGCAAACATATGTTTTTCTCTCATGTGTTCAGGGGCAAAGAAAAGTCATATCTCTGGTCAGAATTTTCTTAATGAATACAAAACGACATTGATATGGTCTGCAGATGAGTCCACTAAAGAGAGTAGATACACAATATTTTTGTTGTTACCTTAGTATATTTCTTATATAATGCAATATAATTTCTAGATAGCATTTAAATAAAATATAAAGTATTTTAAAATCACATACTTCACATATGTTCAGGAAAATCTTTATTAGGTCATGTAGAAACCAGTTTATACAGCAAAGATGAGTGAAAATACCCTGCTAGGCTGGGCTGCCACTCAAACCTAATGCATTTAATGTCAAATGGATTCAGTGCTTTCAAGGATAGAATTCAATATATTTTTTTGGCAAATAAATGAGCTTCCATTTTGAAAAAAATACTTCTGGAAATTTTTCATAATACTTTTTCATATTTAGAAATAATATTTCATGAGTGAGTATAAATCAATAAATTAATATAGGGTATGATTAAAACATATTGCAATCTTTTAAAACAGTTTAGGAAAGTATGACAGTAAATGTCTTTATGTTTGATGTCTTTCTTCCCATGAATTCTCAGAAGCATATGCTAGGCAGGCTCTCATACACAGACTATTTTTCTCCATCTTCATCTCTCTCATCTTTGGCAGAAGGAACAACTGCTGCTTGAGGGTCCCAGTGATCCAGTGCTGTGAGGATCAGGGATCATCTCCTTTTCCTTGTAGAAGAAATATAGACTCACAACATGGCTGACCAATCTACTTGTTCAGTCCTTGCCCACAGTGTAAAAGAAACTTTCAACTGGTGTTTTGTTTTCTTTTGATCAGTCAAAATACCCAAAGAAATTCATTGATCAAGAAAACAGTGTTTATTTTCAGGCTGATACAGGAAAGATTCACCTTGAAGGAGTCAATCATAGTCATGCCTCACAACAGGAATGTAGGAGTTGAATTTCTTTAAGTACAAATCACCCTGTGGAGGCAGCTAAGTCGCACTGCCCCAAGTTTTAGAGAAAACCTTTGACATAGAAGTACAATGAGCAGAGGACTCAGCCAGGATACCTAAAGCAGTACTTTGATTATCAAAACTAAAGGACCAGTTCTTTTCAGTTAAGGAATCTTCTCTCTTGAGAAAAGAGCTCTGTGTCCAACTGAACAAATACTTTTGTGAGAAGGGAACATTTTGAATAATGTCAGGAAATGAAAACTGACTGATTCACAGAGTTTTCTAATTAGTAATTCTTAGGAAAAGTTGCTAACTGATAATTTGAGGCCTGTCCCTCTCTTACATTCTGTAAAGGCACAATATCCACGTTTGCAAGTGGACCAAAGACTCTTCCTTTAACAGTCATCATTATTTGGCCTGGTGAGATGAGTCAATGAGTAAAAGAATTTGTTTCCCATTCTGATATCTTCCTACTTGGACACTTACATGCTTGGTACCCCTCAGCAATCTCTAATCCCTTGTCATCTCCTAGACCACGTCAAAAACATCACTCCACTTTTCAATCGCTACAGTACCTTCTTGTCTGGAGAGCTGTGATATCCTGGTGACCAGAGTCTGTTGTGATACCTAGGAAAAGGGTCAGGGTGGATTAGACACGTGGCCACACATAAGAATTGGGGACATCAAACATAGAGAACCCCAAGAACACTTCCCTTAAAATGTCTTGACACTTGGCTCTCCAGATTCTTGAACCAATATGCTGATTCCTTTGAGCACTTCCCACCAGGTTATCTAGATTTTGCATCTGGCAGGACAGTGACTTAGAGTTGAGCTGAACTGCGGATGCTGATTCCCTGCAGATCAGCTTTTCAGGAGCAGCAGAGGAAATGTTCCCTGTTGGAGGAAGGTCTACATAGCTTCTGATAGGCTGAATTCAATGCTGAAATCTGGTTACTGCCTTTTCTGAGGGATTCTTTTGATTGGTTAAAAAAAATTGCCGATGGCCAATTAGCAGGGCAGAAATAGTAAAGGAAGGTGGGACTTCCTGACACAGAAACAGGAACCCTGTGTTTTACACAGAGGAAGCTCTTTTTTCCGCCAGAAGACATGGAAGCAGACATATGTGTTTGAGAGCTCTGGAAAGTAACAACAAACCACATGGTTGTTTGGGATTTAAGGTCCAGGTTAATTTAGATTAGCTAGTTGAGAGTCTGGCCAGCTAAGGGCTAAGCGTTGAAGCATTAAAACCTCTTGGCTTATTTAATTATTTGGGAAAGGACCAGAGCTGCCTGTAGGCTGCCAGTCCAAGCAATCAAAGGCCATTGGCCTCCTGCCAAACCCCAGCAACTGTCCCTCCAAGATGTCAATAATTCTGCTGGTCTAATATAATAGTTTATGTTACTAATAAGTATCCTGCAGCTACCCTGCCAGCCTCGCAACCAGGCCACACCACTAGGTTGTCCCTCCAGGCATACAGACTTCTAAGGCATGTCAAGCCTGCGAATCTCCTTCCAAGCCACTGGCTGTTCTGACCTAATATAGCAACTTATAGTTATTAATGAAGATATTAGTTAATAGAATTTAGGTTGCAGGTGGTGATGGCCACCCTTGATCCAGGGCTTTTCCTCAGGATGGGTCAGGCCAGCCAGTGTCCCTGCAGCCTGGTAACTGCTCCGCCCACCTACTCTAATAGTTTATACTTATTAATAAATACAATTGATAATTAAATTGCAGTTTCAGTTCCCCTCATTGTGTAGACCATTACGAACACAAACAAAACTTTTTGTTAACATTTACTTATTACTTCAAGTTATGTCTCCATTACCACCCTCTCTCCCCACCCCCCCTTCTATTTCACCTCTCCCATCCATTCCACCACTCTGGTATAGGATGCCACTATGTATCAGTCCCCCTCAGTTCATTAGTCACATGAGGTCTAAGAGCTTCCTCTTGCACTGGGGACCTACGTGGCAGTTCCTTACACTAGGGTGGAGTGTCCCACTAACAGGTAACAAAGTCCATGTTCCTGTTCCTTTGGGTCTGTTGATTGTAGGATGATTATCCTGTACTATATGGCTAAAATCCAGATATAAGTGAATATATGCCATGTGTATCTTTCTGAGTCTGAATTGGCTCACTCATGATAAGCTTTTCTAGTTCCATCCATTTGGTTGCAAATTGCATTATTTCCTGGGGCTGGAGAGATGGCTTATAGGTTAAGAGCACTGACTGCTCTTTCACAGGTCCCGAGTTTAATTCTCAGCAACCACATGGTGGCTCTCAAAGAAAACTTTTTGAATAAACGAGGAAAATGAGACAAACAATATTTTTTCATCCTCAACAATTTTGTTGAACATTTATGAGGTACTAAGTGTGGTTCTATGTGCTGAGATATGGGAAACCTTTGCCTTCATGGCCATAGTTTTACTTTAAAGACCACACATTTTACAAGAATTTTAAGAAATTATTGCTAGTGGTTATCTATAAAGTGAGCTTCTGTAGATCCTGTTATTCACCTTAATTTAATTTTTAAAATTCTAAAGAAAACCCATAACATATTCTAAAAAAGGACCCTAGACATTATAGAAGTAGTGAGATGTAGAAAGGAATCTGTCTTTGGCTTTAAATTGAATCTCCAAATGTAAGTGAGACTTCTAAGGAAACCTAAATGTAAGTGACTTAAGAAATCATTTGGGGATTTTAAATTCTCAGCTCTATTATGTTATCCTTGTACTGTGGAGACCCCAAGGAGATGAAAAATGGAAGACAATTTGCAGTATAGATTGGAAAAATTGCTGAAAATTAATCATAACAGCTCATAATCTTAAAATAAGATTATTCATAAAGCACAATGGTGGATTTTATAGTTGAACTATAAATATTAGTTTTACAATTTTTATATAAATCTTTGTTTTGTTTTTTTGGTTTTTGGTTTTTTGAGACAGGGTTTCTCTGTGTAGCCCTGGCTGCCTGGGACTCACTTTGTAGACCAGGCTGGCCTTGAACTCACAGAGATCCACCTGCCTCTACCTCCCAGTGCTGGGATTAAAGGCATGCGCCACCACTCCTATAAATCTTAAAATACCATAAAACTTAAAATTATATAGAAACTCAATAATAATAAACATAATTTCTTTTAAGAATTTTGTATCCTAGCAGTTGCATGTAACACTTAAATAATTCCATAATCAGGGTTTAACAAGGGAGTAACTTTTAAATGACAAAATTAAATCATGCTATATTACTAAAATTTGAATTTCACTTAGATTATGAATTTTATAATATTAACAAATTTTCTTTGTTAAATATCTATATGTATTAGAAATTTTAAGTAAAGGTACACTTTTTATAAGTCTACTTTCTTTCAAATTAAAATTTCTTCAATGAAGTTAACTTACCCTAAGTATAATATGTAAAATATAAATGTGAATTTATTATTTTAAAAAATGAAATAAATCTGTCAATCATAACAATAACTTCCCAAATATGTGATAAGTTCATCCTATAAATATAATACATATGTGTATGTACATGCACACAAACATATACATAAGTGCATATATGACATTATAATGAAAGGTCAGTATCTATTTAATACATCTAAATATTTAAGTTTTTTTTCTTTTCACTGGGTACCTGTCAGTTTCTAGACAGCAAGTACAATTTCATGACAGGTGACTCTTTCCCTGTCAGTAACAATATATCTGTGCACTCCACATCAACGGAACGCACATTACCATTCTTACACTTTTAAAAAGACAGAATAACACCTCTTCATTAAATGGTGGCTGTTTATAAGATATAGAGTTTATGAAAAAAAAAACTAGAAAACTGTTACAATAATTGATTTAAAATAAATAAATCTATTTTAGGCAAAAAATACAAAATGTTTTATTTAATATCACGTTAGCATTTAAAAGTAAGTTCATATTAGAATTCTGTTACCCACACATAATTTGCATTTCTATGATACAGACCATCATTTTTTATGTAGTTTCTATATATGTGGAATAGGTAAATGCAATCCTGTCAAAAGAACTGGAGTGAAATACAGCTTTTATATAACAAACCACTCATAACCTATGCTATATGGATTAGGACAATAAAACACTTCTCCCCAAATTCTACCAAAATATTTCATGACCAATTTTATGTTGACTGATTTCTGATGTTGCTGATATGCCTATTGTTATTCATACAAATCCATGTCCTTATTAAATCTATGAAAATTATATGTGAACTAATTCAGGAATGGTTTGTCAACTCTTGAAAAACAAAATTGATAAACTTTGCTCCAACCACTAGATATCATTTACTCACTTAAAATTAAAAATAAAAATCTGTGGTTTGTTCCCACCTATAATAAAAGTAGCACTACCATATAAGTCAAATATCTCCATTTTGATATGTAAAACAGAAAATTAATGAATATTTTGTAGATACATTTCACTGGATGCTCATTAGCAAACTTCATTCAAAATGGCAACATGGTCAATGAATAAAAATGTAGCAAATCACACAATCAAATAATATGAAGCCTTTACAAGATTTAAATTCCATCATTTCTAATAGTGTAAATAAACATTAATGACATTATACTAAACAAAATAAGTCTAAGAAGTCACATACTATGAAATCTCACTCATATGTAGAATCTAAAAGTGTTAGATTCCTAGAAGATAAGAGGAATTGCCCACAGGTAATATATGGAGAAATTGGGAAGCAAATCTAAATGCTCAGTTGAGACGAACAGCTTCTCAGTATTTTAGTCCAGCACGGTGGTAATAGTTGAAATAACCATGTTGGTAGTGGTAAAGTTTGCAGACTGCATGATATGTTTTAAATCCTTGCTTTATGAACATTATCTTTATACTAAGGGCAATAATCAGTGTTATTCTCATACTCCAGAAAAGGAAGTAAATAGCGGTTATTGCATAGTTCATGAGCATGTCAAAGCAAGATGTTAGATATTTACCTCTATTGCTCCCCCCTTAGTTTTTTATTTAATTTTTAAATGGTTGAAATCTTCATATGTGTATTACATGAGTTTTGATCAAATGTGCTCTTCCTTTTCCTCTCATCCAATGCTCTAAATTGAACAGCTATATTGCACCCCTTCCCTCACCAACAGGGATCATCATAGAAGAAAGAACCAACATAAGGTAAGAGTGAGAGACAGAGGACATCTGCAGAGAAATAGTGTAAATATCAGACATGATGGTGACATTGCACACACAAAGTCATAGTGGCAGTGAATGCTCACATGAGACTTGTACAACAAACCAGCCAAAATGTGTCCTGAATAGAGGCGGGGCTCCAGAGGTCCCATCCATAGCCAAGCAGATATTGGCAATTGATGGGGACTATGGGAGAGAGAGCAAGGTTTCTACAAGGATGCTGTCCCTGAGCAGTTGCTCCAGTAGATGGTCCCACACTCATGTAGCACTGAGTAGACTCAATAGGTTTAAGAAAAACAAGAAGAGTCCATCACAGTTCTTAAGATACATTCTCTCACTGAACCTGAAGCTTGTCATTTGTGCTATCCTTGCTGGCAAGCAAGTTCGTGAGATCCGCCTGTTTTTACTCTCCAAAGCTGAAGTTACAGGTGCATGCAGCTATGCCTAGCTTTTACCTTAATGCTGACTCCCTGTTCTTTCTTTCTTTCTTTCTTTCTTTCTTTCTTTCTTTCTT
Organism: Lophiomys imhausi; assembly: GCA_907164525.1. Classification (NCBI taxonomy): domain Eukaryota; kingdom Metazoa; phylum Chordata; class Mammalia; order Rodentia; family Muridae; genus Lophiomys; species Lophiomys imhausi. Next base: position 1,068,534 of record CAJQZJ010033015.1, on the reverse strand, counting down.
TCTTTCTTTCTTTCTTTC
>CAJQZJ010033015.1:1050272-1068506 GCA_907164525.1 Lophiomys imhausi | reverse complement strand
TTCTTTCTTTCTTTCTTTCTTTCTTTCTTTCTTTCTTTCTTTCTTTCATAACTTTTGCTCTTTTTGTTTTACTTCTCTCTATTTCAACATGAATATTATGACTTTTAAGAAGTGATTGACAGAAGTCACATGATAACAGATGTTTCATGGGAAATCCCTGGTCTTCTACAGCTCTGATGTCACAAGTAGGCATTTTTGGACCCTAACGATTCCTTATGAATTTCAGGTCATTCTTAACTTGAAATGACTCATCTGAAATTAAAATAGCAACACACACCAATATTTATTTTTGAAATTAAAAGATGAATCAAACTTTCAAGATTCAAATTTCCCCCCTTTGAAATATATTCCATATACATATTTCTTAAAATTGGTATATATGCTTTCTTCAGAAGACACAATCCCATTTGGATCCCAGTATTTATTGTACTGTGAGCTATTGCTAGAAGAAATTTCTCCATGTCAGTGAAAGACAAGTATTAAATTTTGTGTAGCCTTTCAGGACTAAAGAAAATATTGTCCTTGTTGCTGAATTGACTCAGGTCTCAAGTGACTCCCGTCAGCAGCAAAAGCATGACAGAGAGCAGTAGTAGCCATGTTTCTCAATCATATTCTTCAAGGTTTATTTTCCCTAATATCAGCACCATGGAAAAACTTCAGAAAATATCTATATATGCACTACTCTATACTCAATCTATCCCTACTTGTGAACTTTGGAGTGTGTGTGGTGTGTGTGTGTGTGTGTGTGTGTGTGTGTGTGTGTGTGTGTGTGTATGTGTGTTAGGATCAATTCTAAACACTTGAGATGTATCATCACACTTAAATATATCAAATTCCTAATAGATTGGTTCTTTTTGTTTTAATCATATTTTGGTGACAAAAAAGAGAGAAAAATCATTGCCATGTTTCAGGTGAGACTATTTCAATCAAAGATGAGATTAAGCAACATACTAAGCTTCAACCTTCGTGGAGTAAAGCCACCTTGGTTGTGAGTCAGCAACCCTGTCTCAGTGTTCCTGACATTCTCTCAGAGAACCCTGTTGTCTCTGAAACACCTTGGCAACCACCCAAAATTCAAATGGTTAAAATCAATGAAACTTTCTCTTTCAGATGTGAGGTCAGAAGTTTAAGATGGCTAGGCAGGGCTACTGTTCTGAATGTTCCATTATAAGTAGTTTCCTAACTCTTCCAACTTCCAATGCCTTTCCACTTCCCAGTGTGCTTCTATGGGTATACTGTGTTGACTGGTGCCTCCTTTTTCTCTTCCAACACCATTTGTTATGACACCAAGTCTATCTAGGGAATCCAGACCAGAATGTCTTAGAGTTTCTACAACTGTGATAAAACACCAAATTCAACTTAAGGAGGGAAGTGTTTATTTCAGCTTGCTACTCTTGGATCACACACAGTCCATCACTGAAAGAGATCACAGAAGGAACTCAAGTCAGAAACCTGGAGACAGGAATTTTAGCAGAGACCTTGAAGGAATGTTGCTTACTGGTTTGTTCACCATGGTTTTTCAGCCTGCTTTCTTTCTTTCTTTCTTTCTTTCTTTCTTTCTTTCTTTCTTTCTTTCTTTCTTTCTTTCTTTCTTGCTTGCTTGCTTTTAAACCATAATATTTTTATGATTATTTGGGAATTCCACATAATGCATATTAATCACCATTACTTCCCAGTCCTGTAAGGTCTGACCCAAGCCTTGTGCTCACTCCCAATAAAAATAAATAAAAAAGATTACAAAATAAGCAAGTCCAATATTGTTGTCCATATTGTCACTGGAGCATTCATCCTGCTTGCTTGCTTGATTGCTTTCTTTCTTCCTTCCTTTCTTTTTTTGATGGCTTGTTTTTCCAGACAGGGTATTTCTGTGTAAAAGCCCTAGCTGTCGTGAACTCGCTTTGTAGACCTGCCTGGCCTCAAACTCCTCACAGAGATCTACCTGGCTCTGTCTCCCTGAGTGCTGGGATTAAAGAAGTATGCCTGTGCTTGACTCAACCTCTTTTCTTGTGGCACCCAAAGAAGTCTACCTAGGAGTGGCAACACCTACAGTGGATTGTGCATTCCAGATCAACCAGCAATAAAGAAAGTGTCATGCAGGCTTGCCTATAGGCCAATCTGTTGGGCTCACTTCTCCATTGAGGTTCTTAGATGACTTTAGGTTGCAACAAGTTGACATAAAATAGCTAGGACAGACTCCCAAATGAAACATCTTCAACAACTCTTGTCATAAAAGGTAACATATATTTAAGGACTTAGGAACATGAAATTAGACATATTGGAAGAAATGGAGGAAATATCCCCAGGTAAAAATATTGAGCAAAATATACTTTAAGTAAATATGCTGTGTACTGAGTTTTGAAAGAACATGTTCCAGAGGATACTAGCCCATATGAGAGAGAAACAGAAGATAATATATTTTTTCTGACTCATGTGGTTTAACACATCTTATTTCTCTGAACTAAAAAAATTAATAAAAGATAAGAACCCTCTTCATCCATTAAAGAAAGACATAATGCTTCTTTCAATCCCAGGGTAAAAGAATTAACTGAAAGCATGCTTTAGTAGAAGTGCAACTCAATATTGAGTGCTAATAACATACAAGCAAGGGGGGTTGGGGATGAAGCATTAAAATAGAAAGGAGGTAGAAAGAGGATTAAGAGAGGAAAACGGGGAACATCAGCTAAAACTAAGAGCCACATTAGAAACCTCTACTACCACAGACGCTTCTTAAAATATATACTTATATGACAGAAATCTAAGTGGAATCACCAAATAATTGAGGAGACAACCCCTTCCCTGCAACCAAACATCTTTGCCATCAAATGAGAGTTCCAGTGCTTGGAAGGATTTACATATAATAGGGCTGATATCCAAAGAGGCCCCATGGAAATCCCCAAACAACCCAGGCTATTGCCAAGGTCAGGCTATTGGTTGCTTTCCACAAACTGATGGTAAGATTTATTGCTGAAGACAATATCTACATATCTCAGTGAATATTGAAAAGTTGCAGCAGTGGATACCTAAACAACCTCATCCCTACAACATATATCAGAGGAGAAAGGTAAACACAAGCCCAGCTAAAACTGGGAATCTACAATGGTCACCTGCCCTCAAGATATGTTAGTACAATTCTGGCATAAAGTTATGGAAGTAACCAATATATAAAGTTATGGAAGTAACCAATCAATATTTGATTGGATTCAAGGCCTACTCCCTGAGATGGAACCCAACACTGCTAGGGTGATAAAGAACCACAGACTACATATAGGTAAAGGACACAGGGGAAAACTTAATACAATTCTGCTAAAGGAACATAGAAATAAAATGACTTTCTGCTACACTTTTAGATCAATGTCTTGATCAGCCATCATCAGAGAAGATTCCTCCCACAGTAGATGGGAATAAAAACAGACTCACAGCTGGACAAAGTGAAGAGATTGAAAGTCCATGGAATATCCAGTCCAAAATGAGATGTCTCCACCAATTCTGTTTTTTCATGGCTCAGGGACCTCTGCAGAAGAGGAGATAAAATGATTTTAAGAGCCAGTGGAGATGAGAAAAAGGCATTCTAGACACAACAGGACTGATGCATATAAAACTCACAAAGACTGAGGCCGCCTGCACAGATCTTCACCAGATCGTAGCTCTGAATTGAGCAGACACATAACCCATACCTTCAATCCAGAAGCTACCTCCAATTGACAACTGCTTACAAAATAGAGTTGATGTTTCTCTAACAGAGTCACATTGGTTACATAAACCACACTTAAGGACAAGGAAGGTCCCATGCTCAGCAGTATATCACAAAATGAACTCAATGGTTATGTTGCAGGGTATTTTCTTTGCTTGTTTGTTTGGTTGGTTTTTGTTTTATTTTGTTTTTTCAGGTTTTGTTTTGTGTTTTGTGTTTTTTTTTTCTTCTCTGTTATGGTTTCCAATTTTGTGTTTTTGTGGAATTTCTGTCAGTGCTGCAAATGTGTTTTGTTTTTCTTTGGTTCTTTTTTTTAAGAAAATATTGTGTGAAAACATCATTTACAATTTAATTAAAAGGAAAGAACATACCATTGAAAAGTAGAGGTGTCACAAGAAACAGTGGTATGAACATTTCAGGAAGTTTTTTTTTTAATTATTTGAAATGCCATGAAAAGACACTTAGTGTGTATAATAAGAGCTGTACTGAGCTGAGTGGTTGCACTTCAAGTCAGAAGTAACTAACATTAAGGAACTTTCCTATGTGGAAATATTTTATACCCCCCAAAAATCAGGGGGTATCCAAATTAAAAAAAATCCATATAGTGACATGTTTATCAAGCAAAAAAAAAAGGCCCAGGTAAAAATACTTATGGCTAAAATTGGTTAATTATAACTCTGGGAAAAGTGAAAAGTGTCCAATTGCAACCAGAACTGCTTAATTGTCTGAAAAAATTGTCCATTTGCAATACAATTATTTGCTGTTTTAAGTTTTCTCTCTAAAACGCATGCAATACACATGCATGCATTTTAAATTTCGAATATGAAACATTATACTTTTTTAACATAGTTTGTAACACACTGCTGCTTTCTGTCTTTATGATTTTCTCAAAAACTTTTCTAAGAGTATTGTGCAAAGTGTGTTAAATAAAAAATGTAAAGTTTATAATAAGATAGTAATATAAGAGCAAAATTCACTCACTTTACTTAACTATTGGATTGGAAATGTATTAGTTTATGGAATCATTTTAGGTAGAATTTTAGAACACAATGCCTTCATTTACAGTCACTGTGAACTATCATGTAGTCTTCACTTAGATAAAGCAACTTAAATGATGAAAAAGGCTAGGAGACTTTGAATTGAACTGTGAACTGAAGTCATAATCGCTTCACAGAAGTTACACACACACACACACACACACACACACACACACACACACACACACACAAAGAAAATCAGGCCCATGTACCTGTTGATAGTCAAAATAATCTCCAAAGGACAGATCACTTAAATATCATACTCACCCTTTCATGACTGCATATTGAAATAGAGGATGGTTTTATTTTCTATACATAACCGCTGGATTTTTATTTTTGGAAAATACTCACCATAGCAGGTGAGAAGGACTCTAGGACAGGTTACTGTCAACTTGAAGTCTGATGGTTTTGCTCAGTGGATTCATTCTTGTAGCCTTGTATCTAAAGTTTATGAATGAAGTATATTATTTCTTATGAGTTTAAATGTGTGCTTTTATGGCTTGAAATCTGTCCCCAGATTTAAATATTTATATAGTGACTACAAGTTCTTAGAGTATGACTTTATTAGGAAACAGCTTTGGCGATATATGTTCAGGTGAGGTCATAGTGGAATAGAAGCGATATCCTAAAACATTAAGACATTCATATACATTTAAAAAGTAACTATGGGACTTTTGACCAAACAAAGCATTAATAAACCCTACCTTGAGCACAGATATGCAAGGATGAGCACACAGTGAGACATATCGACAAGGAAAATGATTGACAGGACCCCAGAATGTCCAGAAATTGCCAGCAAACCAGCTTAGGCTGAAGTAAGGCCTGGGTCAGAATCCTCAAAGCTGCCAAAGAAGTGAGCCCTGTCTCATCCTTCTCTTGGAATTTTATTCCCTGAGACTGTGTGTGAGGCAATAAACATTTTATATATATATATATATATATATATATATATATATATATATATATACATAAACTATATGAAGCCACTTATCTTGTAACACAGTGTTATGGATGAAGCACTTGGCATTTGACAAATAATAGAGACTCTGTAGCTCCTTTTACATCATTTTAAATACCTGAGTTTGGGGTTTTCTCCCCAAATATAGCCACAACATATACAGCTTAATCTATAGTGATGTCACAAAAAGTTTTTTTCTTTTTTTTCCCACATAACAGGATATTCTTTTCCTTTAAAAAATGCAAGTATCAGAAATAGTCTTCCTTCCCATTTTTCTAAGCATAGAGGAAATAAAAAGAACTTATAAAATTGTGACAAATATGATGTACTCATTTAAGACACCCTCAAATAGATTAAAATATTTAGTTGTATAACAGATATTTCTATTTCTATGGTATTGATCAAGTTATATATTGAATATGAAATATTTAATTTGTATATAGTGCCTTATCGAAGGGGTTCTATATTTAAAATTTTCAATGTTGAAAAGAGAGGTTTGACAAAAAAGAAAAAAGAAAAAAAAGAAACTTTAGGTTAGGCTGGGCATGGTGGCACATATCTTTAATCCCAGCACTCAGGAAGCAGAGCAGGCAGATCTCTGTGAGTTCAAGGCCAGCTTGGTCTACAGAGTGAGTTCCAGTATGGCAAGAGATACACAGAGAAACCCTGTCTTGAAAAACCAAAAAAAAAAAAAAAAAAAAAAAAAAGAAAGAAAATTTGGGTTGGTGTGAAGTGTTTGTTTTATAGGTATTGGGGTGTTTTGGATTGGGTTTTGGAGTTGGAGTTTGGATTTTGGGATTTGGGAACTTTTGTAGGTGATTGTTGGGTAATTGTTAAGTATTAGTAAATATTTGTTTGATAAATAAAAATTTACTGTTAAAAAAAAGAAAAGAGAGGTTTGAAACAAGAAACTATTCTTGGGGGAATCAGTTCTGTTCAGCTCTTTCTTCTGGCACTTGAATGCAGAGATTCCATTGTACATTCAATGCATCCACTGGCTTTTGTATACATGGGGTGAAATGGAAATAAAAATATAGTTTAAGATAGTGACACCCTTATTTAGAAAACTGTTCCTTCAAATTAAACTTGAAACAATATTATAAAAAATGATAATGAAACTGGATCCCATCGGTTTAAAAGCAATTCCTCAGCTATGGTAAGATGAGCATTCTGGGTTTTAGATACTTCTAATAAAGTTGTATTTCAGACCCCAGACAGATGTGACATCTGTTGAGTTAATATGATTGTAGATTTAACCCTGATTGCATTAGATCTTAATATTTTGACTTGAATCAATGTCTCATGATTTATTTGATATAATATTTTATTCAGGTCACAGCAAATTACTCTGATGAATATGACTTTTCATTGTCATATGAATATTCAGTGGTCTTGTGAAGTCATGTTACAAATTGGATAGTCCCTCACCAGGGAAGAAAGTGCTATTTAATGGAAAGTTCACACCCAAACTAATTCTTTTGGAACCCCCATTTCATGAGATAACACACAGAGAAAAAAAGCTGCTCATTGGAAATAAGAAAAGGGATTTTCTGTTCTCTCTGGGGAAAGTCACTTCAAGGCTCCCACTTGATCATATATTGCCACAAATTGTTGACAGTTTTAGTTGAGTATCAAAAACACATTACCTTTTCTATGTATTGTTGGGGAAAAATGTCAACAGTATTGACGGTGAACATTTCATGCCAGAGAAAAATGTAAATTCTGAGAATAATATTCCAAAGCCAAGAGCTCATGGCTCCAGTGTTGTCCTTCTGTCTTCTCAAAAATTTTTTTAAATGACATAAGTTTGTTAATTAAGCTTATAGTATGCTGACAAATAGTTTCACCCCTGGTTGTAACTAGTAAGAACTGTCTTGAACATCAAGTAGCATATTCCGAAAAAACAGTAGGAAAAATATATTTTGAAGCATGCACTAAACAGCAAAATTGAAAACTCCACATATCTAATTTCAGCAGAAATACATATCTTTTCATCATCAATAATAAAATAATGTAATCTATTTGTGAACAACTATTCCAACAAGTTTAAACAGGAACAAACTTATCAAATACCTGTTAACAATGATAACAAATTCTTCATATATGTGTCTTCAGAGGATCCTTTAGAAATTTCCTGTTTTCTGTAATCCATGCAGAAATATAGAAATTATCCTTGTACTGTAGTATTGACTTATTTGCCATGTGATGACAAATTCTAAACATGATTTAAGAATATCTGAATACAAATTACACAGTGGTGAAATGAAACTCAAATTCTTTCACAATGACTCTAATGCATGTATATAATCCTTAAAATAACTGTTAGCTAAAAGAATTCATTTGTTAATATATTGAGAATATAATGCAAAGAACAGAAAAACAATGAAGATTTGTATGACAAAAACCAATAAATTTTATGTGTGATTTTGGAGATTTCCATTCTTTTATTAATGGAGATACTTAAGTGTTTATAGGAATTACAAAATGAAAATTTCAAAGCTCAGGTTAATTTATTCTGGTAGTATAGACTACACTCCATTTATCCTGTAAGGGATGACAAAGGTTTCATGTGACTCCAGAGTCCAGAAAATAGCCAATTTCAATAAATAGAGATACATGCTTAAGATTTCTTTGCTTCTTATTTCACTAAATTATGTGAGATACTACTTCTTTGTAGTAGATTGGCTTTCTTTTCTGAAATTGCTTCTAGTTAAAATTTAAATAAAACATATTCATCAAAGGTTTTACCCAAGTTTTTATATTTTTATTCTAAAAGTCTCAAATTGCACTGTGCACATCTGTGCAGAACTTTTCCACCAGTGACATGATAAATAATAGGCATGTGAAATACTACATATGACTCCAGGAGACTTGAAGGTTTTCTTAAGTCATTAATGTTAAAGCAATTGATATGTCACAATACTCTGTACAGTAGTAATGATGCTAAATGCTACAGTGAGATTACTTCCAATCAAAAGCTGTACAAATTCCATTTATGAAAAAGTTTAAATAGTCAGTAAAGGGATGTGACTTAAACAATGTTGTACTCATCAGAATTTAAAAAGTAGACTGAGGGGGATTCCAAGATTGCATCAGCTAGCACAGATGCTTTTGAACTCAGGGAATACAGCTATAACACCACAGAGTTATAAGATACTGAGCAACAATCTGAGAGGCACAAACTTGCTGAGTATCACCCAGCAAATCCAGGGACTAATAAAAGTCTCTGGGTGAAACTCTCAGAAACTCCAAAAAACAGACCAACAGAAACCAAGGAAGCCTCAGAAGCTGGGGAAGCAGGAGAATCCTGACCAGGAGAAGACCCGTGGGTACCAGCCACTCAAATACCCAGCGAGCAGCTATGAACCCCAGACAGGGGTACTCACCAGCCTCCTGAGCTCCCAGATTCCAAGCAAGTGTTCCAACACCAAAGGGAGGATCATCAGCGGAGCCATTGGAACATGTATATTCTCAGAGGAACCATTGTGGCTGCGAACCACAGCACATTCTGAGCTACAGAACAGTATCAGGGCCACAGCAATGTATCTCCAGTGGAGCTGTGGTCTGGGAGGCACAAGCATTGGTGTTGGACATACAGGCACCTTTATTGGATTTACAATCACTCAGAAGAACACTGCGACTAGACAAAGCAGCAGGATACACTTCCTGTAGGAGGCTATGCCTCCAGCACCAGTGCACTGTCCCAGGCCTGGTCAGGCAGCTCCAATTGCAATGTAGAGGTTTTCCAAGCAAATGGTCCCAGGAAGGAGCCTGGAGTAGCCATCCTAATATCAAATAAAATAGATATTCAACTTAAGTTAATCAAAAAAGATAGGGAAGGGCACCACACACTCGTTAAAGGAAGATTCATCAAGATGACATATCAATACTGAATATCTATGCCCCCAATACAAGGGGCCCACATGTGTTTTTAAGCTTAAACCACACATCAATTTCCACACATTAATAGTGGGAGACTTTAACACCCCACTCACAATAATGGACAGATCATCAAGACAGAAACCAAACAGAGAAATAATGGGACTAAAAGAGGTCATGAACCAAATGAACCTAATAGATATCTACAGAATATTTCACCCGAACACAAAAGACTACACCTTTTTCAACACCTCACAGTACCTTCTCCAAAATTGACCATATAGTCAGACACAAAGCAAGCCTCAATAGATACAAGAAAATTGAAACAGCCCCTTGTATCTTATCAGACCAACATGGATTAAAACTGGACTTCAAAAACAATAGAAATAACAAAAAGCCTAAATTCATGGAACCTGAACAACTCTCTACTCAATGACCACTGGGTCAGAGAACAAATAAAGAAGGAAATCAAAGACTTCTTAAAATCCAATGAAAATGAAGGCACAACATACCCTAATCTGTGGGACACAATGAAAGCAGTGCTACCAGGAAAGTTCATAGCACCAATTGCCTTCAAAAAGAAAATTATGACAGCCCATATGAGCAACCTAAGAGCAGAACTGGAAGAGCTAGGGGAAAAAAAAAGAAGCAAACTCTCCCAAGAGGAGCAGAAGGCAGGATATCATCAAACTTAGGGCTGAAATCAACAACATAGAAACAAAAAGAACAATATAAAGAGTCAACAAAACCAAGAGTTGGTTCTTTGAGAAAATCAACAAAATAGACAAACCCTTAGCCAAACTGACAACAAGGCAGAGGGAAAAAAAGCTCAAATCAACAAAATCAGAAATGAAAAGGGAGAAATAACAACAGACATGGGAGAAATCCAGAGAATCTTTAGGTCTTACTTCAAAGATCTGTACTCCATAAAATTTGAAAACCTAAGTGAAATGGACAATTTTCTTGATAGATTCCACCTATCAAAGCTAAATCAAGATCAGATTAACACATTAAACAGTCCTAGAACCCATAAGGAAATAGAAACAGTCACTAAAAGTGTCCAAACCACAAAAAGCCCAGGGCCAGATGGTTTCAGCACAGAATTCTACCAGACCTTCAAAGAAGAGCTAACACCAATACTCTTCAAACTCTTCCACAATACTGAAACAGAAGAAACACTGCCAAACTCATTCCATGAGGCCACAGTCACCCTGATCCCTAAACCACACAGAAGCCCAACAAAAAGAACTTTAGACCAATTTCCCTCATGAACATAGATGCAAAAATACTTAATAAAATACTGGCAAACCGAATCCAAGAACACATCAAAAGTATCATACACCATGATCAAGTAGGTTTCATCCAAGGAATGCAGGGATGTTCCAACATATGAAAATCCACCAACATAATTCACCATATAAACAAGTTGAAAGAAAAAAAAAACACATGATCATCTTGCTAGATACTGAAAAAGCATTTCACAAAATCCAACACCCCTTCATGCTAAAAGTCCTGGAGAAACCTGGCATACAAAGACCATACCTAAAAATAATGAAGGCAATATTCAGCAAGTCAGTAGCCAACATCAAGTTAAATGGAGAGAAACTTCAAGCATTTCCTCTAAAATCAGGGACAAGGCAAGGATGCCCACTCTCCCTATTTCTCTTCAACATAGTACTTGAAGTTCTTGCTAGAGCAATAAGACAGCTAAAGGAGATCAAGGGGATACAAATTGGAAACCAAGAAGTCAAATTATCCCTATTTACAGATGATATGATAGTATACATAAGCGATCCCAAAAATTCCACCAGAGAACTCTTACAACTGACAAAAACCTTCAGCAAGGTGGCAGGATACAAAATTAATTCAAAAAAGAATCAGAAGCCCTTCTTTATACAACAAATAAATGGGCTGAGAAAGAAATTAGGGAAATGTCGCCCTTCACAATAGCCACAAGCAATATAAAATACCTGGGGGTAACTCTAACCAAGCAAGTGAAAGACCTTTATGGTTTAATTGCTCTAAAGCAAGCAGGAAAAGGTGTGGCAGCCATAAAAATCCCTTGAGCAATCCAAGATTCATTGCTCATGTTGAGGTTGAAATGACCTCCTCATCTCAGAGTGATGGACAGCAACTAAAAACAGAATTATCATGTGATATCTTGCTTATGTCCAAAGAATGATCTGGGAGTGCAGAAGTTAGGATAGAAATGGCAGTTCAATGATTAGATATCTTGGGATGGGAGAAGATGGCAAATCCAAGGTGTGGTAAAGTCATCATGTGTAAAACACCAGAAAGAAGAGACCCCCCAATGATTCACAAAAGCACCTCTTAAAGAAGCCACTGGAGCTGGGGGAAGTGATTGTTTTGGTAAAGAGTCTCTATGCAAGTGCAAAGACCCTACTTCAGATTCCCCATTTAGAGTAAAGCACAAGGCTGAACACTAGTAATTCCAATGCTGCTATGTAGAGAGTTAGAATACTTAAATTAGATTTAGAAAATACATAGGGGTTTCTGATACAGTCTCTTAATTCGGGGCATGAAGATCAACTTGGCTGTTAGAGATTTAATTTAACAGCCTGTGGAAAAACAAGGATGAAGTCAGGTGAAAACAGGAAACAAACAGGAGACTTAATGGACTGAAAAAACAAGTTGAAGTCAGGAAAACAGGAAAGACTTAATGGACTTAAAAAAACAAAGTATCTGGCCTGACATTGTTTTCAGCTGCTAAGTGGGCAGAGCCCAAATTAAGCTGAAACAGAGTTCCTCCTATTTAAGGACAGTATGGAGCCCCATAAAAAGAATTGCTCCCAGAGTCCTGCTGAAAAAAGTGCTGGACATCATTTAATGGCCAGATCTCCCTGAGGCAGAAAGAAGCCAGTGAGCAAAGAAAGCCTGAGCAAGACACCAAAAGGCCAAGGACTAAACCCTGTGGCTCAGCTTTTGCCTAGAGGGGTTTGATCTGTCCGAACAGTGGCCTAAAGGAAACTGTGCCTGGCTTTAAGGTCTCTAAGGTAGAGTGGCAGAGTTGCTGATACGAAGGGGCTGGGGTCTCCCAAAAAGAAGAAAGCATCAAGCCTTATTTAAGGTGAGACTGCAATAACCAACTTACCCTGAGGAATCTTCATCTGAGACATTCCAGAGGAAAGACTGCCAAGTGCTTTAAAGGGTCTACTACAGAAACTCTGTTCCTGACAACTGAGGACCTGCCCCAGAGACTGTATCCTTCCAAAAAGTTATGAAAATAATTATCAATAGGATTAGTGGTTAGGTTAAAATGGTTGTAAGAATTTATAGGGTTAATAGTTAAGAAATTGTTGGTATTTCTTATAAGTGAATATCGTAATAAATAAGTGTCAAATAATAATTAAAAAGTTCAGTTACACTGCTGAGGCAAACATACAAAATTCCCTAGAGTGCATTGTTCAGTTAGTATTGCTGAATGGTGAGCTCCAGATTCTGTGGGATCTGTCTCAGAAAACAAGGTGCAGAGTGACAGAGGCAAGCACTCAAGAACTACGTCCACACTCTAGCCTCATGAGGACATATGAGCATATTCATGAGCATGTGCATAAACACACACACTCACACACACACACACAGACACACACACACACACACATTCACACACTCACACACACACATGACAGATCCACTTTTACCTCTGTCAGCTAAAGAACTATAAACCTAACCCACAGTCTCATCTTGAACAACCTCCCTATCACCTTTCCAGACTCTCTTGACTTTGTTCCATTGAACATTAGCATGAATCCTGCTTAAAGAATAGGAAAATTGAACAGGAAGGAGACAATAATAAGCCACACCCTCTCCCTGTGGCAAAGGAGTGGTCGGAAGTAAGTCCTTGACATGAAGGGTTCTAAATCAGGATAGAGTCATGGTTATTAGGCAGAATGACCCAAATTTGAGGAAGTGGGAGCATTTGTTACCATACTCAGCTTTGTAGACGTAGATACCGTATTTCAGAGTTGATCCTAGACCAGTAAAAGCTAATATAAGCAAGTTATTTGAATTATGCAAAAGGGATTAAACACTATTATCTGGGCTTCATGGTTCAGCTTCTGTAACTTACAAATTCAATTAAATAAGCAAGAAAAAAATTTAAAATCAGAAAAGAAATTAATCTTACCAAAAAACATGTATCAAGAAGGTAAAAGAAGTCTTATTTTCTATGTCCTTAAATGTTACTCAGGAGGTACATTTCAAGCTAAAATTACCAGTACCTAAGTTGATTTTTCATTGTATATAATCATGGACATACAGGTCTTCTTTTTTTTTTTTTTTTTTTTTTTTTTTTTTTTTTTTTTTTTTTTTTGGTTTTTCGAGACAGGGTTTCTCTGAATATCTCTGGCTGTCCTGGACTCGCTTTGTAGACCAGGCTGGCCTCGAACTTACAAAGATCCGCCTGCCTCTGCCTCCCAAGTGCTGGGATTAAAGGCGTGCGCCACCACCGCCCGGCCATACAGGTCTTCTAATTGATTAAATTCCATTTGCATAGGATTTGTCTCAACCTAAAAACCATATCATATCAGCATATGCTTTTATTTCTTTGAAAATTAATTGCTATATTTGAAAAGTTTGTAATTTAACGTTTTTCGTACATCTAATCCAATTTTTATCAAAAAGTTATTCAGCATTTAAAAGGCATATTTTATGAAGTAGGTTTAAAGGAAGCAATAAAACAGAGAAATTAAATATATACCTTTTTGTTTTTTAGATAGTACTGTGGACAGACGCCTTCATAATGAATGTCTTGTAAGGGTGACATAACTGAAGGAGGGAGCCAGCAGCAATGGACTGAATCAAGGTCAGGGATATTGTGTCTGGGGTTTCACAGACACATTTGGTAAAGCAGCATTTGAAAACATATCTGAGAGAGACAGGAGCAATCATGTGGAAATGTTGGGTGCAACATTCTAAAACAAAATTATAAGCTCAGGGGAAAGGAAAAACTTATGTCTGAACAGAATGAATAAATAGGTGGAGCATGAGAGAGGAGGAGAGGAGACTCAACCCAGCTTGCAGAACCTAGGTGTGGCTGCCCATCTTGCTACTGCGTAAAAGCTTAGATTTATTGGACCAGATATTGAAGCGAGGACTCCTGTCAGACACTGAGGGTATGGGGAGTAGGTTGGTGGGGGAGATATCACAAGTGGTCACACTGCTCATATTCTGAAGAGGACATGGCAATCTTTTTAATGGTTTGAATATGTGAAGTGGTTAAAAGTTTGGTCAAAGATCAAACACAATGTCGGGCATATCTGGCTTGTGAAGTGTGTTCCAAGGTTTGAGGGGGAGAAAACAAAAATATATTCCCAAATATATGATATTTATGCTACTGTCTGTACAATTATAAGGTATAGCTTTGTCTTTCCTGTATCAGTTTTATCTAAATAAGAAGGATTTCTTTGATTTACATCAATAAATTTTTAATGTATTAATATTCAAATCAACAACTGAAAACAAAATAATTTTTATAGCTGAATTAGAGAAGGTGGGATGGCTCATTGGTAAATATACTGAAATCCCTGGACAGAGATTCGTTCCTAGAACCCACCTGGAAGAAGGATAGAACCAACTCCCACAATACATCCTCTGACTTTGCATAACATACATGAAACTCATAATACAGCCACTCACATACATATACAAACACAAACACACACACACGCATGCATGCACAAATGAATAAATTTGTTTTACATTTTTAATAAAAGAGTCAAAATCTACAAGATATAGCCAAGTCAATAATATCATTTGATTGATATTATTGAAAACACAGGCCTAAGTTTGGGAGCTTCTATGCAATTCATGGTGGCTA
The DNA here is from genome assembly GCA_907164525.1 of Lophiomys imhausi. Classification (NCBI taxonomy): domain Eukaryota; kingdom Metazoa; phylum Chordata; class Mammalia; order Rodentia; family Muridae; genus Lophiomys; species Lophiomys imhausi. The sequence goes on along the minus strand of CAJQZJ010033015.1, from coordinate 1,053,102 downwards.
TTTTGTTGTATGTTCTCTCAAGCATCAAACAGAAAATTTACTCAACTCAATATTGCACTCTTCTGACACTATACAACTCAAGTCTCAAAAGGAAATCGTGCTGAGGGGTAATTGCTGACACAGGGATACTGATAGCAATTTTTTCTCCTCTGCAGAATCAAACTCTACTGTGACGTGGTATTGGAGGTGGCCCTTTACAGGCCAGTGTGGTACACCAACTTCCTATCCCCAGACAAGCAGTGACTGCATTACTTCAGGACCCCCAATTGCACATGGGAACTCAATTGTTCACATGAGAACCCTGTGAGATGTCTGTGTTGAGTGTTTGGGAGGTCTTGGCTCTAGGAGACATGAGTAGATCATGTAAAAGGGTGAGGTCACACAATTACCATAGCACTATGTGAAGCATAGGAGAAAGTACACACAGGTCTAATCCTGTGTGGTTTGTTTTTTTGTGCACTTAGATATTCTCCTGTGATTTGAAGAAACACTTGTCAGTTCCTATGGGGTTCTCTACAATGTGAGAATTTAATCATGTTAGCGCCAAGATTATCTTAATTCACCAATAACTTAGAGTTTATACTGCTGATATACTTTGGAACATTAATATATTTAAGTTATATATGAGATTATTTCTATTTTATCATAAATGAATTACAAATAAGGCAACTGACAATGCACAAAGAAGTTTTCAACTTATTGAAGGTCACACAAGTGAATCCAAAGACAATTTTCTGAATCATGGGTTTTTGATTCCAGATACCAGAGTTTTAAACAATATGATATCTTGATTACTCTAGGGGTTTCTGACAATTAAGAAATAATGGCTCAAAGAAAAAAAATTCCATATAGTCTGTCCTAAAATGAGTATACATGTCATCATAAAATGTTTTACCTTTCAACCTAAAAATCAGACTGTGATGGATATGTAACTTGAAGTAATAAAAAAAAATTTTAAAAATCAGTCTATTTGATATCAGTATGGTGGGGCATGCCTCCAATCTTAGAACTTCAAAGGCAGAACTTGGGCTAGGACTTTGAATTCATTCATGCTAATCTTTACACTGAGTTGCAGTGTAGCTCACCTATCATGAGACCCATTCTCAAAACAGACAAATAAAATAAAGTAGTAATATTTTTAGTTAGTTATGTTCTCTGATTCTTATCAACATATGACTCAGGAGGCTGAGGCAATGGGATTTCTGGAAGTTTAATGCCAGCCTGGGATAAACTGAATTTCATGTCTCCTGGGAGTAAAGTGTGAGACCTTGTCTCTGAAAACAAAACAAACAACAGCAAACCAATATCATCTTAGTAAATCATCCTCAGTCTTCTGTGTTGTTCCTTTTAAAGGTGAGAATAGATATCTCCCAGTAATCACAGTAGAGCCTTATAGGAAAGAGATTTCTTGGGAATGAGGATGTCTAAAATAAAGTTGGTACTGGCATTTAATTTGGGCTTAGCTTATAAAATTGCTTATCAATAACAATGTTATCCTCTGATCCTGACAAGTGGTAATTTAGAGAATCTCTGAATATGTGAACTACACCTTGTCAATCTGTTAACAAAATATCATCATAGGCATTGTAGCCAAACAGCCTCTTACATCTTAGATAATGACAATGTTTTTAAGCTTGACATGCAAATTAGTATTGATCTTTGCCTCTGAAAGCAATAGGAAGATTCAGGAAGTCTGCAGAAGGGTGGAAGTATGGGTCATATGAAAAGCAACCTAGAAGAATCTATAAAGATGTTTCTGTTTTAGAATCAGAAAGGGTTAAAATGAGGGCAACTTACATCTCCAAGGGAGAAATAATTATGCAGTTATATGAACCTAGGAAAACTGGGAGTTTGAAATTTTATAAAATTAAGACATGCTTAAATGTGTTCCTTTTGTAAAGGTTTTTCCAAGTGTATAGGTCATCCAGGTTGAGCTGTGGTACTCATTCATATAATTGCTTCAAACCAAGTCACTCCAATAAAACATGTGATCAGGGAATGAACTCTTTAGGGCCTCAATCAGTGACATGGAGAGACACAAGGATTTATAGAGACTTCCCCAAGGGTAGACCACAGTAAGCAACTTGATGTGGGTGAACAGCTTCGACCTGAGTGTAAGCATTATATTAACTACTTTACTCATTTATTTTACATGTTTTACTCCTTTTTTAATGCAGTAATCTTTGTGAAAACTCACAAACTATGTATTCATTTATCTATGTATCCATCATCATCTATCTCTATCCTTCATACATATATATACATATATAGATATTCACTTTATATCCATTGAGAAAAATAAAAGTATCAGATTTTGTGAGAGAGGAAGAGGATTTGCAAAGAAAAGAGGCAATGGGAAGTTTATAGCATCCTGAGGACACGGACAAGTGTTCAATGGAAGTGTCCTGATTGGAGTCCCACAGAAATGCAGCGCTGCTATGAGCATTAGGGTCATTCAGATCACGAGCCCCCATCTCCAGAAGCACTGTCGTGATGCCCTTTCCTTCTTGAGCATGTTGATCAAACCACCTTATTGTTGTGGAGACTCGGTTTGGTCAGCTTGCCTTATTTCCTCTGCCTACAATCTTCAGAAAGCGGAATGTTTGTTTTCCATACATGTTGTCGCCAGTCTTCATGCTTCCTAGCTTATTCTAGATTATCACTGCCATGTTACTTTCAGATTACATGTTTCCTACTAAACACTGAGCTGAGGCTGACTATCATCTCATCTTCACTAGCTAATCACATATCTATGCTTTCATATGATTATCATATAAATATAGGTGTGTGTGTGTGTGTGTGTGTGTGTGTGTGTGTGTGTGTGTGTGTG
>CAJQZJ010033015.1:1023891-1050262 GCA_907164525.1 Lophiomys imhausi | reverse complement strand
GTGTGTGTGTGTGTGTGTGTGTGTGTGTGTGTGTGTGTGTGTGTGTGTGTGTTTAGACCCAGATTTTGGTATTGAATTGTCTCCTCAAGCATATCATCATTTCAAGTAGACGGGCAGACCAGGGAGCTCCTAACTCCTTAAGCACCCATCTTTCTATGCCCCACGTTCTAGAGTGGCAGCTGTGCCCAGCTATGCCCAGCTTACATAAGCACTTGATATTCAAATTCAGTTCCTTAATCTTGTGTAATGAGCACTTCATCTGGTGGATCATTTCTTCAATATATATTCTTTATATCACATAATAGAGAGGCTCATCATAAATTGTTTCTCATGCCAAACTTGTATAATATTGCTGTCCTAGTTCACATAACTGTCAAGTTGACACAGACGGCAGTCACCTGAGAAGAGAGCCACCACTGAGTAATTTCCTACATCAGTTGTCCTGTGAGCCTGTCTGTTAGTGCTTGATTTGACCATAATTGATAAAGGAGGGCCAGCCTGCTGTGGGTTGTTTCATCTCTGTGTCTGTTGTTAAGAGATGTGTAAGAATCTAAACTAAACATAACCATATGAACAAGCCAGCCAGCAGAGTTTCTCCATGGTTTCTGCTATAATAATTGCTGGGGTTTTGCCTGGATTTTCTTCAATGATCGACTGCAAACTTTAAGCTGAAATAAATAATTTTCTCCCCTAAATTGCCTTTGGTCCAAATGTTTTATCTCAGCAGACATGAAATGGTTTCCTTTCTTTTCAACCTAATTGTTTTTCATCTTACAACTGTTCCAAAATCCACCACTGATCCACTGATGAAGCTGAATGTTTTGACGTGTTCTAGAAGGCACATACGTCTCCTACCTTCCTACTTTCTAGAATGAAAACACCATGTAGTTCTTCCTGCCTGGTGGTGGCATCCCAATGGATGAAGCAGCAGTGACATTCAAGACAGAGACATTTGAATGAAGACAAATGTTTTTTACTTGTTTCTGTGAAGTGAAGAGGGTCAAAAACATGTATAGAAGATGAAGATTAGCCTTTGACTGTGTCCCTTTCCCACACTGAATTATTTCATGGGCACTAATGAAATCAATATGATTAGAGAAGTAAGAAGAATGTTTACAATTTGCAGCCAAATGGATGGAACTAGAGAAGCTCATCCTGAGTGAGCTAACCCAGACTCAGAAGGATGCACATGGCATCTATTCACTTATAATCAGATTTTAGCCATGCAGTACAGGATATCTATACTACAACCAATGCACCAAGGGGAACAGGAACATAGATGTTGTTACCACTTAATGAGACACTTTGCCCTAGTGGTGCTGCCTTGTAACCTCCCAGTGTATGAGGAGGCTCTTGGCCCTCATATGACTGATGAACTGGGTCAGGAGACTGTTATGTAGGGACACTCCACTCCAGAGGAGTGGGATGGAAGGGAAAGGGGGTAGAGGGTGGGAAGGAGGGACTGGGAGGGGTGAAAAGAGGGCACTGTGATGGAGATGTAACCTGAAGTAATAAATAAATATTTAAAAAAGAAAAAAGAAAAAGAAAATTAAAAAAAGAAGAATGTTTACACTGCAAATGGACTTCATGAACATCTTTATGTCTTTTAGTTGCTGGTTTAATTTATTTATCTTTACCTAAGCTTTATTAAACCAGAATGAAAAGTACACATATATATGGTATACACTGTGGCATTTTATGCATATATAATTTATGAGATATAATTTAAAATATATAATCCTATTTAACACATCTCTTACCTCATTACCCCATTTGTGATGATAAAATTGAAGAGATTATCTTTTAATACTTTTCTAATATAAGTTATCAACTCTCATTCCTATGTATTGCAACATCGCTACAGAATTCACTTATCCTGTTCAATTAAGGTCAATTTCCCTTCCTCATTCATTCTTTTCCCTTCAGAAGCCTATTATTTCATTGTGGTTCTGTAAGTTCAGGTGTTTGAAAGCATTCACATGTGAACTCACACAATATTCATGTTTTATTTTTATTGATTTCCTCAATGTAAAGTCTCCTTTTCTCATATTGTCACCAGTGAGAGTTTCCTTCATTTGTAAAACACAGGGATCAGTTATTGCACTTCCATTGTCAGATCCAACTAACCATTGAAAAGATTAATAAGCATCAATAAAAACTTCCCTGCATTTTTCCTTGTAGAAGTTTTACTGTTTATATATTTAATCCATCCTGAGTTAATTTTTAATGTTGAGTGACATAAGACTCCAAGTTTCTTCTTCTGCATGACAAGGTTTTGAAGTAGTCTTTGTTGAAGAGATTATACTTTCTATAATGTGATGGTTAATTTCAATGTCCAGCTTGATGGGATTTAGACTCACGTGGGAGACAAAGCCCTGGGCATGTTTCTAGATCAGATTAATTCAGAAGGAATGATATATGTCCACAGTGGGGGTCACCCTTCTATTGTGTTGAGTCCCAGAGTGAGTAAAAGGAGAGCAGGACCAAAGGACATCTCTGTTTCTTGACTATAGACACAATGTTTTTCATTTTACAATGGCTTCAAAGCCCTTTTTTATAATTCACCACTTCTCAAGTTGACCCTCAGAAGACAAATTGTAGCAAACACACACAAACTTTCTATTCATGCTGCAATGACTCCTCTACCATGAATTATACCCCAAAATTATGATTCAAACTAACTCCCCATTTTTTTTCCCTTGAGCTGATTTGTTAGATATATTGTCATAACAATGAGAAACTTCACTGGCATAGTAATTGACAAATCTGAATTTCAAACACCCATGAATGTGTGGATTAATTTTTAGGATCTCAATTACACTCAGTTTTTGGTAGCTATGTTTTCATGACCATCCTATGGATTATCAATTCTTTTTTTTATAGAATTTTGTTAAATCAATACTATGTGTGAAGTTCCTAATTTATTCAAGATTATGTTTTGTATTTGGAGACTCACTGTACTGAGTAGAGGGTTGTTTTCTATCTGTTTCTGTAAAAAATAAATTATTTGTTAAATGATATGGGTCACATTAAACTGTTGGTTTACTTTGGGTAATGTAAAGACTCTGACAATATGAATTCACCATTCCATGAAGATGGGAGAGGGCATTATATATCTTCCTTTTATATATCTACTTTCCAAATTCTATAAACATTTCATAGCTTGCAGCTCTTTCACCATGTTGGTTATATTTATTACAATATTTTATACTATGACATATAAGATTATATTCTTGATTTCCTTTTGAGATCATATATAAAAATAATATTGGAATAATGCACATAACATTTGGAACATAATCATTCCCTTTCCCCCTTGTTTTCTAACACTGAGTGAAGATTCCTTCAGTGACAGACCAACTGTGAGTCACAGATTCTCAACTAATATGTTCAGAAAAGAATGATGCCTTCAAGGAAGAGAAAAGGAATTTTGTTTTAATTCTTCCTTTTTTCTTTTTTCTTATAAAGCAATTTAACCATTCCATTGGCTATGGACTACTCTTGGCCCAGATTGGACTCAAATGAAAAGGACAGTTGGATAGTTTGTTTGAATATTCCCTTTGTAGGAAAGGATGGGAAGTTGATTTTGGGGAGTCCTTATAATCATAATTACTAAATAAATAAGATAAATTTCATCAGGAATGCCTGTGAAGTTTCAGCCTACTCAATAAATTATTCAATAGGGAAAACAATGCCTAAAATTGATTTATGGAGTCTTCTTTAAATTGAATGTTTCCTTTTGAAATATAAGTAATGATACCAGCAAGAAGGAGAAAGGAAGGAAGGAAGGACAGAGGGAGGGAAGAGGGAGGGAGGGAGGAAGGGAAGAAGGGAAGGAAGGAGGGAGGGAGAGAAGGAAGGAAGGAAGTAAGGAGGGAGGGAGGGAAGGAGGAAAGGAGAGAAGGAGGGAAGGAAGGAGGGAGGGAGAGAGGGCGGGAGGGAGGGAAGGAAGGAAGGAAAGAAGGAAGGAAGGAGGGAAGGAAAGAGGGAAGGAAGGAGGAAGAATCAGAAAGGTCGTTGTTGCTAGGGATGACACTCTATCTGAGGCAAGCACCTCTTGCTTCACTTGTCATGACTCAAGCAACAGCATTTGGAAAAGAATTCATAGAACACTTTGATACAAACATTGCCGACATGAACAGCGATCTGCAACACAACAGTAGAAAAGGTGAATTGCAAGTCAAATGATAATTATTCTTCTCACAGTCTCAATGATTGTGCAGCTGAAGTGTGAGGATTTTCTAAGTGGAAAGCAAATTAATCTCTATTAATTCTTGTCATTGTGATTGCATAATGTCTGGATTTGAATGCTAGATGTGTGCATGACACTCCTCCTCTTCCTTTGACAATCAGAAGTGTGAAAATAAACCTTGCACTTTAGAAGGAATGCTGAGTACTGAAAGAAGAAAAAGAACGGATGTAATCATCTTCACTGAAATGAAAAAAATAATTTGCAGGAGAAAAAATATGCGCTATGTCAGAGTTAGAGTCACAGTCTTTTATGTTAATATATGCATTGCTATGTGTCAGGGCTGTGAAAACAGGCAATGAAATGAGGAGGCAGGTGGCCAAATATGCAAAGAGAATTTAACAAAAAAATTATTCATGTGCATTTTCCAGAAACTCTCTTTAGAGCTTAATTAATACCTTTAAAATTACTTCCTTGAATGATATGTGCATAGTCCCAGTTGAAACTGCCATTAGGTGCTAATTAGTGAGCAAGGTCAAGTTCCATAATAAATAAATAAATGCAAACACAAACACAGGCCTGGCACAGCCACAGCCAATAAGGACACATTTCTGCCTTTGTATATGTTCATTTGCTAGTGCAGTTAAGATAGGTCTGTGAGCTCAGTGCCTGCTTATAGAACACCAACACCTAATACTCACTGTGTCCCATGCTTTCAATTAGACTAAGAACCCACGAGTTTTACTTTTCCTTCCCTAAAATTTATTCTCTTGTGATCTAAGAATCATTGAGCTTACTTACTGACATTTTGACCCTCACACAAATTCTTTTTTGTCTTTATTTTTTATTTCTTCAAGTTACATCTCAATAACAGTCCCCTCCCTATTCCCACCTCAAGTCCCACCCTACCACCTTCAACCCCCCAACATCTTCCCCCCCTTTTTTTAAGTTTAAGGTATATCTTATTTCCCCCTACAGTTTCCCCTATCAGTCCAACAAATGGCTCTTTCTCTTATAATAATAAATACAATACAAAACAACAGAGGTAATTAGGCCACAGTTATGAGGGTTATATGGCTTAGCATACATTCCCAATGTCCAGTCCATATGTGTTTGGCACTTGACTTTAACTTTCTACTATCTAACCATCTCCATGAGTTTAAAGTTCTATACTAACTCAACATTCATACTAACTTGCAACGCAATTTTAAAAGCATCTTCTGAGAACTATAACACTCTCTTGACTCCTAAACAACTCAAAATTTAATTATGAGACTCTAGCTATCTGTTCGTCAAACACCTCAGAGACCTGAGAGGGATAAATATATCTGATTTTATAGGAAGTACAGGGCCTGCAGCTTCCCAAACTAAGAAATGACATACCAGTGGCTGCCTGGACAGTTCCCATGTTCTCTCCAAACATTACAGCATCGATCTTTAGTCGTTTGGCCCCGTTTCTCTGACAGACATTGATTGTAGAGCAGGGGTTATGAAGGACTTACCTACCCTGTCTTGGCAGAGCTAGGCTGTCGACTTACCTGCTTCCAGGTTTTGTCCTTTTTGGACAGCATTCTGTCTACAGTTGGGGCAAGAGGCTTTTCCTACCAAGAGATAGGCTTGCAACTAATTCAATCATCTCCCACTGGAGATTCTTCGATGCTCATCTTCTACTTGGGGTAGAATAGGGGGTGCTGTCAGGAGTTGATATGTCTTGATATAAAAAAATCTAAAGTTACGAAAACATCTTTGAATGCCATATTCTGCAGATCTCTTGAGGTTTTTGAAGAGGCACTATCTATCTCTTATATTAGGGTAAGCAGATGTTGCTTGTCTCTTAGCAGCTTTATTTCTGATTAGCTTAGAAAATAATTATAATAGGCTGTCATAGTACCTAACAGAATGACCGGCTTGCATAACTACTAGTTTGCATTTCTTAATTATCCTAAACAGTTTATGACAATTAGAAGTAAAAGGCCGAAACATCACATTTCAATTTTTTTTTCTTTACCTCCTAACACTTCCATCCCATTTCTCTGGGGTGGGATGTCCTTATATAACAGTCCCTCATCTCAGTTGAGAGGTCGTATGAGGGCCAAGAGCCTCCTCATTCATTGGGGGTCTATGAGGCAGTACCACCAGTGAAAAGTGTCTTATTGCCCGGGAGAGAGTAATAAAAAACAAACTAACAAATAAGCAGACAAACAGATAAAAAAAGACTAAAAAATAGAAAAAACTAAAAATAATAAATAAATAAATAAATAAATAAAAATTAAAAATAAAAAGTCTATGTCCAAGTTCCCTTTGGTGTGTTAGTTGTAGTATCGATACCTTCTACTATATAGCTAAAATCCTACTTCAAGGGAAAATAGATGCCATATACATCCTTCTGAGTCTGGGTTAGCTAACTCAGGATGAGCTTTTCTAGTTCCATCCATTTGGCTGCAAATTGCATAATTTCCTTTTTTCTGATAGCTGAGTAGTATTCCATTGTGTACATGTACCACAGTTTTTTAACCCATTATTGGTTGAGTGACATCTGGGTTGTTTCCAGTTTCTAGCTATTACAAATAAGGCTACTATAAACATAGATGAGGAAACTTCCTTATGATTCCGTGAAGTGGCATTTGGGTGTATACTCAGAAGAGGTATGGATGGGTCCTGAGGCAAAGCTATTCCAAGTTTTCTAAGATATCGCCATACTGACCTCCATAGTGGTTGCACAGCCAGCACTCCCACCAGCAATGGAGTAGGGTACCCCTTTCTCCACACCCTCGCCAGCATGTGCTGTCATTTGAGCTTTTGATCTTAGCCATTCTGACAGGTGTGAGATGGAATCTCAGAGTCGTCTTGAGTTGCATTTCTCTGATGATTAAGGATGTTGAGAATTTCTTCAAGTGTCTCTCAGCCATTAGGGATTCCTCATTTGTGAATTCTCTATTTAGCTCTGTCCCCCATTTTTTGATTGGATTATTTGGTTTCTTGGCATTTAATTTCTTGAGTTCTTTGTAGATTTTGGATATTTGCCCTCTGTCAGATGTGGGGTTGGTGAAGATTTTCTCCCAGTCTGTAGGCTGCCGTTTTGTTCGAATGACAGTGTCTTTTGCCTTACAGAAGCTTTTCAGTTTCATGAGGTCCCATTTATTGATTGTTGATCTCAGGTCCTGAGCTGTTGGTGTTCTGTTCAGGAAGTTGTCACCTGTGCCAATGAGTTTGAGGGTTTCTCCGATTTTTTCTTCTAGTAGATTTAGTGTGACCGGCCTTATGTTAAGGTCTTTGTCCACCTGGACTTAAGTTTTGTACAAGGTGATAAGTATGGGTCTAATTTCATTCTTTTACAAATGGACATCCAGTTGGACCAGCACCATTTGTTGAAGATGCTGTCCTTCTTCCATTGTGCGGTTTTGGCCTCTTTGTCAAAAATTACATGGCCATAAGTGTGTGGGTCTATTTCTGGATCTTCAATTCGATTCCATTTATCTACTGGTCTGTTTCTATACCAATACCATGCTGTTTTTACAACTATTGCTCTGTAGTACAGCTTGAAATCTGGGATGGTGATACCTCCTGATGTTTTTTTATTGTACAGGATTGATTTAGCTATTCTGGGCTTTTTGTTGTTCCATATGAAATGGAGAATATCTCTTTCCAAGTCTGTAAAGAATTATGTTGGTATTTTTATAGGAATTGCATTGAATCTATATATTGCTTTTGGTAGGATGGCCATTTTTATTATGTTGATCCTACCTATCCATGAGCATGGGAGATCTTTCCATCTTCTAAAGGCCTCTTCCATTTCTTTCTTCAAGGACTTGAAGTTCTTGTTGTACAGGTCCTTTACTTGCTTGGTTAGAGTTACCCCCACGTATTTTATGTTGTTTGCGGCTATTGTGAAGGAGGTTGTTTCCCTTATTTCTTTCTTAGCCCATTTGTTTGTTGTATAAAGAAGGGCTTCTGATTTTTTTGAATTAATTTTTTATCCAGCCACTTTGCTGAAGGTGTTTATCAGCTGTAAGAGTTCTCTGGTGGAATTTTTGGGGTCGCTTATGTATACTATCATTTTATCTGCAAATAGGGATAATTTGACTTCTTTGTTTCCAGTTTTTATCCCCTTCATCTTCTCTAGTTGTCTTATTGCTCTAGCGAGAACTTCAAGTACTATATTGAAGAGATATAGTGAAAGTGGACATCCTTGTCTTGTCCCTGAGTTTAGAGGAAATATTCAAGTTTCTCTCCATTTAATTTGATGTTGGCCACTGGCCTGCTGTATATTGCCTTTATTATTTCTAGGTACAGTCCTTGTATGCCCGTTCTCTCCAGAACTTTTAGCATGAAGGGGTGTTGGATTTCGTCAAATGCTTTTTCTGCATCTAGCAAGATTATCATGTGATTTTTTTTCTCTCATCTTGTTTATATTGTGAATTATGTTGACAGACTTTCGTATGTTGAACCATCCCTGCATTCCTGGGATGAAGCCTACTTGATCATGGTGTATGATACTTTTGATGTATTCTTGGATTCGGTTTGCTAGTATTTTATTAAGTATTTTTGCATCTATGTTCATGAGGGAGATTGATCTGAAGTTCTCTTTCTTTGTTTGGTCTTTGTGTGGTTTAGGAATCAGGGTGACTGTGGACTCATAGAATGAGTTTGGCAATGTTCTTTCAGATTCTATTTTGTGAAAGAGTTTGAAAAGTATTGGTGATAGCTCCTCTTTGAAGGTCTGGTAGAATTCCGTGCTAAAGCCATCTGGCCCTGGGCTTTTTATGATTGGGAGATTTTTAATGACTGTTTCTATTTCCTTAGGGGTCATAGGGCTGTTTATTCTGTTTATCTGATCTTGATTTAGCTTCAGTAGGTGGAATCTATCAAGAAAATTGTCCATTTCACTTAAGTTTTCAAATTTGGTGGAGTATAGATTTTTAAAGTAGGATCCAAATATTCTCTGGTTTTCCTCAATGTCTGTTGTTATTTCTCCCTTTTCATTTCTGATTTTGTTGATTTGTGTTTTCTCCCTCTGTCTTTATTTTAATTTGGCTAAGGGTCTATCTATTTTGTTGATTTTCTCGAAGAACCAACTCTTGGTTTCATTGATTCTTTGTATAGTTCTTTTTGTTTTTAAGTTGTTGATTTCAGCCCTAAGTTTGACGATCTCCTGCCTTCTGCTCCTCTTGTTAGTGTTTGCTTCTCTTTTTTTCCAATTCACCCAGTTTAGCTGTTAGTTTGCTAATATGAGCTGTCACAATTTTCTTTTTGAAGGCACTTAGTGCTATGAACTTTCCTCATAGCACAGCTTTCATTGTGTCCCATAGGTTTGGGTATGTTGTGTCTTCATTTTCGTTGGATTTTAAGAAGTCTTTGATTTCCTTCTTTATTTCTTCCCTGACCCTTTGGTCCTCTAGTAAAGAGTTGTTCAATTTCCATGTGTGTGTAGACCTTCTGTTGATTCTGTTGCTAGTGAAGTCCAGCTTTATTCCATGGTGGTCTGATAAGATACATGGGGTTATTTCAATTTTCTTGTATCTGTTGAGGCTATTTTTGTGTCCAACTATATGGTCAATTTTGGAGAAGGTTTCATGAGGTGCTGAGAAGAAGTTGTATTCTTTTGTGTTTGGGTGAAACGTTCTGTAGATATCGGTTAGGTCCTTTTGCTTCATGATCTCTGTTAGACTCATTATTTCTCTGTTTGGCTTCTGTCTTGATGATCTGTCCATTGTTGTGAGTGGGGTGTTGAAGTCTCCCACTGTTAAAGTGTTTGGATCAATGTGCGATTTAAGTTTTAGAAGCGTTTCTTTTATTAATGTAGGTGCCTTTGTATTTGGGACATAGATGTTCAATATTGAGATGTCTTCTTGGTGGATATTTCCTTTAACGAGTATGTAATGCCCTTCTCTGTCTTTTTTTATTAACTTCAATTGGAAGTATATTTTGTTTGATATTAGTGTGGCTACTCCAGCTTGTTTCCTGGGTCCATTTGCTTGGAAAACCTTTTCCCAGCCCTTTACTCTGAGATAGTGTTTATCTTCAATAGTGAGATGTGTTTCTTGTATACAACAAAAAGATGGGTATTGTTTACGGATCCAGTCTGTAAGTCTGTGTCTTTTTATTGGCGAGTTGAGTCCATTGATGTTGATGTATATTAGTGACCAGGGGTTGTTATTTCCCATTATTTTGGTATAGTTGGTTGTCTTGTGTTTCTTTTTGTTTAGTTGCTGTGGAGGTTTCTATTTCCTCTGTTTTCTTGGGTGTAGTTATCTTCTCTGTGTTGTAATTTTCTTTCTAGGATCTTCTGTAAGGCTGGGTTTGTGGGAGATATTGTTTGAATTTGATTTTGTCATGGAATATCTTGTTTTCTCCATCTATGTTGATAGAGAATTTTGCTGGGTATAGTAGTCTGGCTGGGCACCTATGTTCTCTCAGGGCTTGTAGGACATCTGTCCAGGCCTTTCTAGCTTTTACAGTTTCTGAGGAGAAGTCAGGTGTGATTCTGATGGGTTTGCCATTGTATATGACTTGGCCTTTTTCTCTTACAGCTTTTAATATCCTTTCTTTGTTCTCTACATTTGGAGTTTCTATTATTATGTGGCAAGAGGAGTCTCTTTTCTGATCTAATCTGTTTGGTGTTCTGTAAGCCTGTCGGATTTTTACTGGCATCTCTTTCTTTAGGTTTGGGAAGTTTTCTTCTATGATTTTGTTGAAGATATTTCCTGGACCATTGAGTCACGAGTCTTCTCTTTCCTCTATGCCTATAATTCTTAGGTTCCGTCTTTTCATTGAGTCCTTAATTTCCTAGATATTGTGGGTGAGAGATTTTTTAGTTTTCTCATTTTCTTTGGATATTGTATTGATTTCTTCCATTGAATATTCCATGCCTGAGATCCTGTCTTCCATCTCTTGAATCCTATTTCTGGTACTCAAATCCATAGTTCCTGTTCTCTTCCCTTGATTCTCCATTTCCATTTTTAACTCTGACTGTGTTTTCTTTATTGTTTCCATTTCCATTTTCATAACTTGAGTGATGTTATTTGTTTTGTACATTTCCTGCTCCAGTTTGCTTGTGTTTGCCTGGAAGTCTTCCATTGCCCTCTCTTTTTCTTGTTCAAGTTGACTCACCTTGTTCTGAAGTTCTCTAATGGTGTTTTCCATCGCTTTTGTATGTGCAATTGTGGCTTCTTTGAATTCCTTCATAGATTTAAGTTCTTCTTGAAGGGACTCTATCACTTTCCATAATGTAGAATTGTCATCGTTTTCATGTGTTTCAGCTGTGGTGAGGTGGTTCGGGCTGGATGGAATAGCGTTGCTTTCTTTTGTTGGAGTCACTTCGGTCTGTTTTTTTTTTTTTTTTTGTCTGGGGCCTCTTGCCATGTGGAATTTTTTAGCTGTCTTCTGGACTTGGGTCCAAAGGGGGCGCTTTGGTGTAGGCCCTCACACAAATTCTTACAGGCTTTATGTGTAACATTAAGGGTAATATTTTACACTAAATAATACCTTATTATTTTATAGTTTGTGCATTTTCTATATATTGTTAAGAAAAGAAAGTCTTGTCACCTCTTCCTTTTCAAGGTTGGAAATTTTGTTTATCTGAATGAAACTATAAAAATATTTCACGGTATTTGCCTGTGTCCTGTATCAACATGTGTCTCTTTACTGTGTTTTAGGTTTGCTGAAGCTTATTCTCTTTATATCCTTATTTCTTAAACTAATGACTTTATTCTTGCTCAAATATTATCTAAGACTTCAGGCATACTCATATTTCCTTGTTAAACTGCCATTATATATAAAATACTGATAATATTCCTAAAATATTCATTTCATTATTTCCAGGAGCATTTTTATCTTCATTAATATAACTTATACTACAAAGATTATTATTGTCACATGAAACAAAACATGGCCAAATCTAGGCTGGCAAGGAGAACAATATGTCCCTATGAGATAAAAAATAAAAATTGTGGCACTTCCTGCTGTTCTGAATGCTGTGGAATTACTGACAAGATGGTGATTCACAGCATCTGCCTGGCTTTCACCTTTCTAACAGCTGAGATGGGTATTTATGGACCATTTCTTTATCAACACTTTGGGCAGTGTTTGAACTAGTAAGAGAGACTTGGCATCAGTTGACAGTGTAACTCTTAACATAAAATGTCACTATACAATAATACTTCTTATAATACAGAAGATTGATAGGACTAAAAAGACAAAGTTCAGGAAAAAATAGGAAACTTAGTCAAATGACTCTCACTTTCAAACTATTATTTTATTCTTTTCTAATACTTTTGCCATTGACAATTACATATGATATTCTCTACTAATTATGATGATAATAATTCATTTAAAATTGCATTAAAATGTTTCTACTCAGTATTAACACAATGTTCTTTTCTTAATGGCCATAAACTAATGCATTGGTCTCATATACTATAATTCAGCAAACACTCATAACATAATTGGCTATTTAAATTGCTTCCAATTATTAGAAGTATCAATAATCATTATCTAATAAACATCTCTGTATGTAAATCTTTATTTCTTATAATTGTTTCCTAAATACTTTCTTGATAGAATCACTGGGTAGATGAATGTATAACCCTTTGACTATTTTATGTATTAATTTCCCAATTGTATCTGAAATTTCCAACCAATCAACAGAAATTCCAATTTCTCTGTACTTGCTGGCAATAGTGAACCTCCCCTGAGATTTGCTCCCTATATATTAAGCTGTTGAAAAATTTTTTAAAAATTTTAGTGAGGGATGCTCTCATAAGATACCATAAATTCTTATATAGACAACCATGTATTAGTTTGCACTGTTCAACGCCTAAGTGAGTAGATGGTTAGATTAATATGTCTAAATATTTTCTAATGTTTAATTACGCTATAAGTTTAATTACTTATATTTAGATTTTATATCAATATGTATATGTTTTATATCTATATGTATATTAATATCTACTAATACATATATGAATGCCCATAATGTTTTTACAACCACCTATATAAATACAAATGTATTCTGTGGGTTAAAAACTGTCCTGGTTCCGAAACCTGTGATGGATAGTCTTGCGACATTAATGAACATAGACAACTGTGAATAAAATTGCTATCCATAAAACTGCTGTCTTTTAAGAAAACTCAAACCATAAGGCATGGGGATTCAAGGATCATAATTAAACCCAACAGAAAATTTTCAAATCCTTTTCTTTCTTATTTAGTGCTTTGTATAATTTTATTGAACTTGATGCATTCCCCTTTGGGTAGCAGCCGAATACCATGGGTAGTGTGCCTTGTCTCTGGATATGTGTGGGTCTCTAATATCTTGTCAGAGTGAGAGTAAGTGGGGCCGGGTGCTTCTGCAGACTTTGTTCAATGTATCGAGAGTTCTGGAATCTGCCTTACCTACAGTTCAATATTATTTTTTGTCAAAGTGGTCAGTGTGTGAAATGTCTGTTTCAACTCCTCCAATTTGTCAGCTCACTTGTTAACCATGATTATATCAGTCTGTAAGACTCTAGAAAACTCCAATGTACATCAACATTTCCCCTTTATTTAAAATGCTTTCCATAAAATAAGTCTAGTAAATTTAGACACAAGTGTAGCTTCTGTTTTATGATAGAATTTTAATCCATGTGTATGTGCACTTATATTGAAAATGTAGATAATGATCTCAAAATTCTATGCTGTAGATAAGTCACTATGTGAATTAAAAGCCTCACTTCAGCCCTTCTCTAAACACACACACACACACACACACACACACACACACAGATACATACACAAAGTTTCCCCCCCCTAAGGTTAGAAAAAGCTATAAAAAGTATCCAAGAGCCAATGGCATAGGGTGCAGACACCTAATAACTGAGTTGACTGCCCCTTACATTAGACAAGAGAATGCTAAGGCTCACAGAAAGCATTGCTTTAAAGAAGATTGATGTGCAGTGGTCAACAAAACTACACAAAAGGGAGGGTTAGGGCCGATAATTTGAATAGCCTTTCTGCAGTGCAGCTTGTTATACCCAAATTCTGCTATTCATTAACTGGCTATTTGAACTTAAATTTCCACTGGGGTTTTATATAAAAATTTAATATGTAATAATTTTTCACTTAGCTAATTCACTACTTCACCCTGACCTAGTTTTTGAACTATAAAGATTACACATTAAAACATAGCAAAAATATACAACTATACCTAATTTCAACAATAATACAAATTCTTAAGATTTCACTTAGTATATTTTAAGTAGAATTTTTTTTCTTTAAATCCTTTCTGTTTTACTGTATACAAATTGAAGTGTGAATTATATGAAGAAGATTTCATTAAAGATATGAAATATCTTACAGTTATATTTTTAAAAACTTACAATTTCATGGAAAGGGAGACAGCTCACTGACTGTGGACAATTGTTGAACAAGTACTGTGATTTGAGTGAGAAATGTCCCCTATAGACTTACATATTGAAAGAATTGGTCTGCATTGGTAGAGCTGTTTGTGAAGGTTACAGAAGAGCCTTTAGGTGAGCTTTTTAAATTTTAATATTTTTTAGTTTATTAAATTAAAATATAATCAACCATTTTCCAATGTATCCACAATATGTTCTATATCAATTTAATGGAATTTTAAAAAAACTTTTTTAAATGCAAAATTATAAACAAGTCAGTCTGTATAATACTGATTGTATATGTACTTATTAACAGATGACCACATGGTATTGGTTATTGATTTAGGGCTCCTTCCCAAGAAAAGCCTTTTCTCCTACTCTCAGCATTTCTTGGTTGCTTGGAGTTCTCTGCCTAGGGTTGAGGGTTACAAAACTGCTTCACACCATGTTATCAGTTATCACGTCTGGTGTCGTGCTTGTGCAGGATTTGCTGAGCACCCACAACAACCAGCATGGCACAGTAACTGTAAGTGTGCAATAGCGGCATGTATACTTTCACAGTAACCAACATTTATGTAAATATACTTAAGGCCCTTTCAACAAAAAGGAAGCCATGCTTGTTACATGAAACATAACCAACTAACCAGGACTTGTCATAGATCTTAGAGAAGAACCTTCTAATTTATTAAATCAACATAATTACTAGATGCAATCTATTTTTTATATTATATGTACAGATAAACATAGCTCTTACCTCTCATCAAATAAAACTATTTTCAACAGAGGGAGACCATTACAAAAACCCACAACCTATCAAATACAGAGAAATCAAGTGATCTTTGGAAAACAGCTACTACTGATACATCTACAAGACAACTCCAGGGAACAGCAAAGTGGTAGAGATTTGGTGAAGGAACTGCACCACGGTGGCTGGGCTTTGCCATTTTTCTATCCTGTTCTTATTTCCCATTTCCTTTCTCCATATCCTGATTGCTAGGCTGGCTTCATGCTCCTGTTGCTATCCCTTCCTGCTATGGTGGACTATATTTCCAAAAGAAGGAATGCTTGACCACATGCCAATAATCTCAGGCCTGGGGCAGACCAGAGACACTAGGACTGTGGTGGCTGATTGGCCCATCAGACTGGCTCCAAGTCCATTGGCAGATCCATTTTCAGAGGAACAAGGCAGAATTGATAGAGCAGGACACCTGATGAAACCGAACTTGTAAAAATTTTTCAACTATTATTTATTAGTAACTATATTTACTTATAACAAATACACTTACTTAACTACTCACCCTACAAATTCCTACAACCCCTATGATCTAACCACTAAGCCTATTGATAACTATTACAACTATTTTCATAACCTTTTAGAAGAATACAGCCTCTGGGGCAGGTCCTCAGTCCTCAGGAACATAGACTCTGGGGTAGACCCTTTAATGCACTTAGCAGTCTTTCTTCTGGAATATCTCAGACGTAGATCCTTCAGGATAAATTAGCTATGGCGGTTTCACTGTAAATAAGGCTTGAGGCTTTCTTCTCTCTGGGAGACCTCAGCCATCTGTAGGCCAACTTATTTCCTTCGTATCAACAACTCTGCTGCTCTGCCTCAATCTTTAAAGTCAGCCACAGTTTCGTTTCGGAGACCTCAGCCATCTGTAGGCCAACTTATTTCCTTCGTATCAACAACTCTGCTGCTCTGCCTCAATCTTTAAAGTCAGCCACAGTTTCGTTTCGACCGCTGTTTGGACAGGTCAGACCCCTCTAGGCAAAAGCTGAGCCACAGTGTTTAGTCCTTGGTCTTTTGCTGTCTTGCTGAGGCTTTCTCTGCTCACCAGCTTCTTTCTGTCTCAGGGAGATCTGGCCATCAGTTCACCAGCACTTTCTCCATCAGAGGATACAAACTACTTGTTGTCCTTTCTTGCATGCAGACTGGCTAGCATGTGGCTCTCTAGTGTGGGGCCCCTAGCACGCTGCTCTCCTGGGCTCATCCACTTGTCCTTAAATAGGATCTCTCCTTGTTCCACCTGCTTCAGCTTAATATGGGCTCTGCCCAATTAGCAGTTGAAAACAATGCCAGGTCATAAAGTCTTTCCTTGTTTCACCTGGTTTCAACCTTGTTTTTAGTCCATAGGCTCCCCTCGTTTCACATGACTTTCATGTGACTTCATCCTTGTTTTGAGTCCACAAGCTGATAAGCTAATTGCTCACAGCCAAGTTGATCTTCATTCCCTGAATTAAGAGACTGTATCAGAAACCCCTAGATATTAATTAAATCTAATTTATATTAATCTATCTTCCTACAACCTGAAGTCTTCATCTGGCCTTCACTGGTCTGAGACCTTCACACTTGTACAACACATACACACAAGCACACACACAAACACATGAACACATACACAAAGAAACATAGTATTTCAGATTATGTAAAATTATTCATATTTGTCTATATTTCATGTTCAAAGTATAGACATAAAGGTATTAAGGATAAATAGAAAAGAAACTTAGAAATGTATATAAACTGTTTATTATTATTATTCTATTTCATCATGTATGGCTACTCAACTGATGGTATAACATAGTACATTCATTTTCACCAGTATATTTCAACCAATATATAGAGTGTTGGCAGATATAATTAATGGACTTCTATAATGAGAATAATTTGAAATGAATTCAAATCAATGTTAAATCTAATATAGAATCAGCATTACAGTAAGTCCTGAGAGTGATTCATAAGCACTAAGGTGTCTTTTCCAGCATGGCTTTTGGTTTACACACTAGTAGAGGAAGAGATACAAATATAGGTCCTAGATGTATATGGCATATCTATAGATATTTAAATATACACTTAGTTGAAGAAAGTAGCTGTCACATGGTAAACATGATTGGACTCAGCACAAATTCAGTGTGGTTCTGCACACATGAGGTGCTAAAGAGAAAGCTGCATAAGGCTGTGACTTGAGGAATTAAAAAAACATTGGCATAGATTTACTGTTGTCAGTGAGATAAAAAAAAAAAAAAAAAAAAAAAAAAACGTGTTCCGGCCAGATGGTTAAAAATAATTGATTTTAAAATTTTTGCTAGGTAAAATTTTCAGTAAATTTACTACAGATTTTGGCAGTTTTAATCATTTACAAATACTCATTATAGCATGTAAGCATTATGACTGTAGGGAGGCATGTGCATAAACTCACTAAGGGGTCTAACTCCAGGTAAGTTGCTTTTCTTATCCCAGCTTAGAAATCACAATGATTGGGAAGGTCTGCCTTTGTTCTTTGTAGTTTCCCACACAACTTTTGCTCCACTGTAGAAGGGAGTGTTCTGTAGTCAGCACATGAGTCTCAGTTTAATCCCCTAAGGAGATGAACTCATCTGGATAGCCTCTGTTCTGAACTCCGTGCCTGCCCATTCGCTTACCACTAGCATATGTATGATCACTGGCTCATGATAAGTAATCTTCTATTTACGACCATTTTTAACTTCATCATCTTCACCTTCATTAGCAATACCCCCACTTCCTCATGGTAATGCCTTAAGGGGAAGAATGTGGTATTAACACAAACAAATCAAGCAAGGGAAACAAAAATCAAAACAAAAAAATTCTATGTTGCCATAATGATGTTCATACATGCCCTGGCTAATGCTTATTCAGGTCCCTATTGGGCTGTGCTAAAAAGTCATTGTCTGGTATCTAACTACGCTGGTGAAGCCTCTTTATGTGGGAGAACTTGAAAGCCTTGATAACAGAGCTGGTTTCTTTTATTCTCACAGGCGGTTTGAACAAATGTGGAGTGATCAGCCCCAGATTTGATGCTCATTTTACTGAAGTAATAAATAAACATAAAATATTTTGTGTTTTAGATGAATGTTCTGCTTCCACCCTTTCAGTGTGGTTTCATACTAGTGACACCCTCAGCTGGCATCAGAGACCATGAAAAAAAAAAAAAAAACAAGGCAAAGACACATGGTACAGAAAAATTCTGGCATTTTTTTTTTTTTAGGGAAGAAAAACATACATATAAATTAAATGCTTCCTTGTCTAATTTTTTAAGTTGGTTAGATATTTGTGTTTGGTGTTTTGTGTTTGTTTCTCTGTTTGTTTGTTTGTTGTTGCTGAGACAAGGGCTTACTCTATGGTCTAGGCAAGACTTGAGTGCACCTTGTAACACAGGCTGGCCTTAAAACTCTAGTTGAGGTTCTCCCTCAGGCTATCAAGTGTCAGTATTACAGGGATGCACCCCTAGTCCCAGTTTGGAAAACATGATATTTTGAGAAATAAGAGTCAATTTTTTTTTTTTTTTTTTGTCCAAGAAGATATCAGCCTTAAGAAAATAAAGTAACCACTTGCTAGTTTTCCCTTTATCTAATAGGAATATATTTTCACATGAAAATTTCCTGCTACAAACACATTACTAGCTGGGTGTGATGACCTAGATTTGTAACCCAAGTGCTTGTGAAGCTGTGGAAGGAAGATTGCCATGGATTCAATGACAGCCCTGGGAGTACAGAGCATATCAGGCTGTTGTGCAGTGGTACCCCCCCTAATTTAAATATTACACACTCCAGAGAGGTTCCTTAAGACCCAAGAGACCACAAGAGACTTCTTCAGGAAGTTACTAAAACTGACAGGATTCACAAGGCTGTCACTGAAACTGTAATTACAAATGTGAAGATGGGACTCTCTGGACTGTCAAGTTCTCTGTGACCAGACCAAGATGATCCCAAGATGCAGATTTTGAGTCATCATCCATATTGGTGTGGGTTTTTGGTGATTCAACTGTCTGGTGCCACGCTCCTTTAATTATCCCACAAGCTAGATTATAATGACTCCTTCCTTTGGTTTGTGTTAAGTTTGTGGGTTGAACAGATGTCAGTTTGTCTCTGACCAGAAAAGGTCACACAACACAGGCCAGCCAGTCTTACTGTAGTACAACCTCATCTCAATAAAACAAAATTGAACAAAAATACCTTGCTTTTGGGCCTTTCTTCAAACATATATAAAATTACCAAATGCCACTTAATTCTTGAGTAAATGAGATCAATTTTAGGTTGCTATGATGTTATTTCTGTGATTTACGCAGCTACCTTGAGCAAATACCGTCTAAATTTTCTATAAACATGCTTGATGCCACATTGCTAAGAAATTTGAAATCATATAAGATATGAAATTGAAAAAATACTTTGTTTATCTTGTAAATAACCAAAGTCTCTTCTTTTTAACATCATTGAAGTGAATATTAAATACAGACACACAGGAAGATGTCTTCTCTACAGGGTTTTTCAAGGAGTTTTGATTTGAGGGGAAAAAAAAGCATTGAGTTTGGTGCCAGGAGATACATTTTAAATCCCCACTCTGACTCCCAGTAGCTGTAATATTTTACACCAATCAACAGACTCCTTTGAAGCTCATTTTCCTTGACTGAAATAAAAATGATGAATAAAACCACTTGTTTTTGCTGGAAAATTAAATCAACATAATATATTTTACTCACTGTTCTATCATCCTCAAATCCAAGAAAACATTACTAATTAAAAAGATGTTGTTATAATTTAAATGGATTTAAAATAAGGACTCCTGATGAATTAATGAAAGTATGTATTTCCTAGAAAATGAACTCTTTCATTTCCTCCACTTCAGAGACAACTAGTTCAGAAAGATTATGTGAAATGTCAGTTCTGAAGCCATTGCTTCCTAAAACCCAACTCACATGTATGTGGTTGCATAAGAGAGAATGAAAAAGAGAAGCCTGTGTGAGAGAAACAGAGAAAGAGAGAAGGGGAAGGAGAGAGAGGGGAAGAGAGAGAGAGAGAGAGAGGAAGAAAGAGAGGGGAGAGAGAGAGAACAGATTAAGGGTTTCTATTATTTAAATACTGTCTCTAGTTAATATTTATTGCATTTAGAACTAACCCCACTTTCTTTCTTCGGCTTGAAGACTGAGTATCTTCAGGAGTGGAGGGAAATTCACCAGCTCTAAGAGTCCCTTTCATCTCTCTCCTGTCTGCAGGTCTCACCTTACACCTTCCATGGCACTCTGTAATTAGCATGTCCATGGACTTCTTTTCTTCCCTCCATCAGCTTTGACAAGAAGATGGACCTGCCACAGCACAGGACCCATCATAGTCCCTGAAGCACTTGCCCAACAGGAACTTCAATGTTAATTGTGAAAAAGCGGCATGGGGTAAGAATCTTTGATGAACTGAAATTGCTGTTGTGCTGTGATGGAAAAAGCCTTTAATTTTGCCATCTGGGTCTAATTGACAGAGAATGACTAAGAATCGTAGCTTAGAGAATTGCTGAACTTTGCATATGGACAATTAACAAGAAAGAGAAAAAGCCAGTTTGGAAAATTGTGGTTCTCTCTGCAAAGGCAATGCGTACTGGCTTTGGTATTTGAGTCATTTTCTTCCCATCAGAAAGGCCTATTGCTTTCACTGAACAGGAATTTGGACAGTAGTCAAGATTGGTGTCAGAGCATTTGTACTGAAATAAAAATTTTAGCATTTTATGGAGACTACAGACCTTGTTCTGTGAAGTCCGTTGACAACATGGACTGTTCACTTTAAATCTCAGAGGGAATATACATATTGTATCCACTGGCCTCAGCAACAATCAGGACACTTTCTAGAAGCCAGCAAATTTTATCATCAGTTGTGATATCTTTATATTTAAAGGAATTGACTCTGGGTTTTATCACAGCTCAGGTCTGAAAATTGAGAGAAATTCAATTTATACAACCAGATATTTAAAATAAAACATTACCTGGAATAAGTAAGAGGTGTATTATCAGATTAGTCCAAAGTGCCAAGAACTACTCAATGGAGCCCTATTCTATTACTTTCAAAGAGTGTTTATTTACCAATTTCAATCTTATGTATTTTTCCCTTTAAATCAGCTTGTCTGAAGAGATATAAAGCCCATACCTTTATCTTGTATGCTATAATCATTGGAGAATTATTTCCATTAAAGATTTATTTTCTTATAAAAAATAGTAACACTCATATTCTTTATAAACTTATAGAATATGAATAAAAAAGAAAAGTTGAGTGTTTGAAAATCACATTAAGAAGTTTCACATTTGAAGTTGATGTTCCTTTTGTAGACTTTAAGAATTTTTAACTTGAATGTGAAGCGTGGGAGGTATCAGACTGTTTAGCTCTTGTTTGTCATTTGAAATTATCCAAACAAGTATAATGTTAATATAAAGTAGCATTTAGGATCTGTGAAGTAAAAAGGTTGTGGCCCAGGGCAGCCAACTCCCTGGAGGATGTAGGAAGCACTTGCAAAGCCTGCTATGTGGACGTCAGTCTAATGAGCAACTCACCACACCAAGGAGGACCTGTGAATGCCACAGTCCCAGTTTCTGCCAAAGACCAATTGCAATATATGAACAAAGTATAAAAATTTAGAAAATCTACATACTAGCTCAATTTGAAACTCTATCCAAGTTTAAAGAGTATTAGAAAAATAAGCTGATTTTGAAGATTGCAGATTAAAATGGATTTAAGAAAAATGAGAGCATATTCGTGAAAGAATGTACATTAATCTTTTTTTTTTTAATTTTAGGCCTGACACACTAAATCTATTAGAAGAGAAAGAGGGTAAAACCTTCAAACTCATTGGCATGGCATAGGTGACAACTTCCTGAACAGAACACCAACAGCTCAGGCTCTAAGACCAACAATCAATAAATGGGACCTCATGAAACTAAAAGCTTCTGTAAGGCAAAAGACACTGTCATTCGAACAAAAATGGCAACCTACTGATTGGGAAAAGATCTTCACCAACCTCACATCCGACAGAGGGTTAATATCCAAAATTTACAAAGAACTCAAGAAAATAAATGCCAAGAAACCAAATAATCCAATAAAAAAAATGGGGAACAGAGCTAAATAGAGAATTCACAAAGGAGGAATCCCTAATGGCTGAGAGACATCTGAAGAAATGTTCAACATTCTTAATCATCAGAGAAATGCAACTCAAGACTGAGTTTCCATCTCACACCTGTCAGAATGTCTAAGATCAAAAACTCAAATGACAGCACATGTTGACAAGGTTGTGGAGAAAGGGGAACCCTCCTCCATTGCTGGGGGAAGTTCAGGCTGTGCAACCACTATGGAGGTCAGTCTGGCAATATCTTAGAAAACTTGGAATAGCTCTACCTCAAGACCCAGCCATACCACTTCTGGGTATATATCCAAATGATTCCTCACCAAACCACAAGGAAGTTTCCTCATCTATATTCATAGCAGCCATTTTTTGTAATAGCTAGAAACTGGAAACAACCCAGATGTCCCTCAACTGAGGAATGGATAAAAAGAAAACCAAAAACTGTTTCCATACAATGGAATACTACTCAACTATCAGAAACAACAAAATCATGCAATTTGCAGCCAAATGGGCAGAACTAGAGAAGCTCATCCTAACCCAGATTCAGAAGGATACACATGGCATCTATTCACTTATAATCGGATTTTAGCCATATAGTACAGGATAACTATACTACAGCCAATGCATCAAAGGGAACAGGAACATAGACTTTGTTACCTGTCAATGAGACACTTTGCCCTAGTGGTGCTGCCTTGTAGGCCCCCAGTGTATGAGGAGGCTCTTGGCCCTCATATGACTGCTGAACTGGGGTGAGGGACTGATATGTAGGGACACTCCACTCTGGAGGAGTGAGATGGAAGAGAGAGGGGGTAGAGGATGGGACAGTGGGACTGGGAGGGGTGGAAAGAGGGTACTGTGTTGGAGATGTCATCTGAAGTAGTAAATAAACATTAAAAAAAGATAAAAGTTTTTAGTAATTCTTTAGGAGGTCTCACAGTATATAAATGAACAAGTATCTATTTGGCAAGGATTTCTATGGATAAATAGAAAAAATATTTTCCTTTTCCACTCTTATAAGCATTGCTCAGGGACTTGGGAAAATTTGTTTTATAGGCTATATATTTCCACTCAGCTGTTGTGAGGGTGTTGAATTAGTATTTAGAAGAAAATGAAGAATATAGGAGGCCTCCAGACTCTAATGCTGCCAATACCCAGGAATGATAAGGACTTGCATGTACTGAAGATTGGCATTCAAAAACTAATTGAAGGCCTTTTTTAGATTTTACAGGTTGACTCTGAATTTTCCCTAATCTCATTTCCTCCTCCTCACTCCTGGGCAAGTAAATTAATCTTTTCTCATCGCTATAACTAGACTGCTGAAATTTAAAGAACCACTGAATTCCTCTCCCTGGTGGAATGAGTCAGGAAGATCATAGTGAATATACAGCATTCTTTATCGTAATTAGGGGTATTCTCACAGAATATTATCCATCTCAGGAAAAGCAGGTGCTGTGTTGTGCAGCCTGTGCATCTCCAGCTCGTGCTAAAATTCTCAGTGACAACACATGGCACATGCGGGCTGAGGAATCCATCCACAACCTTATTTCAGCTCTGTTAAAAAAAAAATCTAAAAAGGTATTTCCTGAGACTTAAGTCAAGTTTCTTTGCTCTTCCCTGTACTGTCATTAATCAGCAATGAGATATGCCATACCCTGATATCTAGCTTCTGTTTCTCTTCATGCCTGACAAAACATCCTCTTTTAGTAACAACCAAAAATAAGTCTTTGCTGTGCCTCTTCCTATATAAATGTATTCTAGTTCCAGGGCCTCATTACCATCAGCAATGCTGTCTCCTAGGTAAAAGATTAATTACTTGGCTGTGATTCACAGAAATGGAGTAGCAACTAAATTACTAAGGGGCACATCAGAGCGTCACGTATTGTCATGTCATGGTGAGGATCCTCTAGAGGAGAAAACAGAGTCTTCACTACAGGACATGTCAGAATGAAACACCTCATGTGTTTTTTGGAAGGCCTAGTTAAGCAAAGGACATCAATAAGCAAATATTTCATGCCTATTACGGCTGATAAATGTGATCAGACTTTATCACCATGTCTCCCTGTTAGAATATCTCTTTGTTTCTTGTTAATTAAATCTGGTTTAGCTGTATTTCTATGAACCCTCCATAATGGTGAGCACTGGGGGAAAAATCAAACCTCACTTCTAATTAAAGGAATAATTATGATTCCAAGTCCTAGAAATTCATCTGTTTACCTCAAAACACAGTTTCTGGGGTGGCAGTTTAATTCTGAAATGTTTCTAGTGAATTAAAAAAATTCAAAGACTACTAAATATTTTTATCAAATATTAAAGGGAAGCTGGACTCAGAAATACACACTTATAAGACTGGAATATAAATAATGGTGGAAGAAGATTTTGAATTTGAGGCTACATAGTGAGACCCTGTTTCAAATGCAATACTTTATTTTTTTCCTTTATTTTTTATTTCTTCAAGTTACATCTCAATCGCAGTCCCCTCCCTATTCCCCCCTCCAGTCCCACACTCCCACCCTCAACCCCCCATCCTCTTCCCTTTTTTTTTTAAGTTTAAGGTATATCTATTTCTCCCTACAGTTTCCCCTTTCAGTCCAACAAATGGCTCTTTCTCTGATAATAATAAATACAATGCAAAACAACAGAGGTAATCAGGCCACAGTTATGAGGGTTATATGGCTTAGAATACATTCCCAATGTCCAGTCCATATGTATTTTGTACCTGACTTTAACATTCTACTATCTAACCATCTCCATGAGTTTAAAGTTCTATATCTAACTCAACATTCATACTAACTTACAACACAATTTTAAAAGCATCTTCTGAGATCTATAACACTCTCTTGACTCCTAAACAACTCAAAATTTAATTATGAGACTCTAGCTATCTGTTCTTCAACCACCTCGGAGACATGAGAGGGATAAATATATCTGATTTTAAAGGAAGTACAGGACCTGCAGCTTCCAAAACTAAGAAATGACATACCAGTGGCTGCCTGGACAGTTCCCATTTTCTCTCCATACATTACAGCATCAATCTTCAGTCGTTTGGCCCCGCTTCTCTGACAGACATTGATTGTAGAGCAGGGGTTATGAAGGACTTACCTACCCTGTCTTGGCAGAGCTAGGCTGTCGACTTACCTGCTTCCAGGTTTTGTCCTTTTTGGACAGCATTCTGTCTACAGTTGGAGCAAGGGGCTTCTCCTACCAAGAGATAGGCTTGCGACTAATTCAATCATCTCCCACTGGAGATTCTTCGATGGTCATCTTTACTTGGAGAAGAATAGGGGGTGCTGTCAGGAGTTGATATGTCTCGATATAAAAAAAATCAAAAGTTATGAAAACATCTTTGAATGCCATATTGTGCAGATCTCTTGAGGTTTTTGAGGAGGCTCTATCTATGTCTTATATTAGGGTAAGCAGATGTTGCTTGTCTCTTAGCAGCTTTTTTTCTGATTAGCTTAGAAAATAACTATAATGGGCTGTCATAGTACCTAACAGAATGACTGGCTTGCATAACTATTAGTTTGCATTTCTTAATTATCCTAAACAGTTTATGGCAATTATTAGTAAAAGGCCGAAACATCACATTTCAATTATTTTTCTTTACCTCCTGACCCTTCCATCCCATTTCTCTGAGGTGGGGTGTCCTTATATAACAGTCCCTCATCTCAGTTGAGAGGTCGTATGAGGGCCAAGAGCCTCCTCATTCATTGGGGGGGTCTACGAGGCAGTACCATCAGTGAAAAGTGTCTCATTGCCCGGGAGAGAGAACTAAAAACAAATAAACAAACAAATAAGCAGACAAATAGATAAAAAGACTAAAAAATAGAAAAAATAAAAATATATATATATAAAAAATAAAAATTAAAAATAAAAAGTCTATGTCCAAGTTCCCTTTGGTGTGTTAGTTGTAGTATC
>CAJQZJ010033015.1:960690-1023491 GCA_907164525.1 Lophiomys imhausi | reverse complement strand
GAGAGAGAGAGAGAGAGAGGAGAGAGAGAGAGAGGGAGAGAGAGAGAGAAAGAGGGAGGGAGAGATAGAGAGAGAGAGAGAGGAGAGAGAGGGAGAGAGAAAGAGGGAGGGAGAGAGAATATGGGAATTCTGGGGGAATAACTCCATAAAGAAAAGAGCTGCATTTGTGCATTACTGTAACTGCAACATCAAAGTAGTGTCTGGAGATTGGAGACAATGCTAACAGATTCTCCTGTGGCTTAAACACCTCATATTAGAAACATGGTATTTTTGAGTATGACAAACCACAATAACCCGTGTCCTATATATCTTTAAATTCTGCAACCTGTCATCAAATCATTTGATATATTATTATTTATTGTCCTTGAGCAATGAGTACAAATCAGCAAAACTTTCTTACACGTGTAGATTAGGGGATCCCTCATCTATATGGCTACAGAGGTGCGAAAGCGTGACGATTATGAAACAGAAACACACCCATGAAATTCAATTTTGAAGAACATTGAAGAAAGAGATCTTATATAATAATTGGCATTTTACTGCTATACATAGATTAAAAAGTAATTGCTTTGTGTTAAAATTTAGCCCCGATTTATTATAAGGAAACTAAATGAGCTTATAAGGAGCTATAAAATAAAACTATTTATTTGTCCTTCAAATTTATTTTTAGTAGGTGTGTGTGTGTGTGTGTGTGTGTGTGTGTGTGTGTTACTTTTAATCATTTAATCATGTGTACGTGTAGGTCTGTTTATGTCTTTGTGCACATCAGTGCTAGTGCCCATGGAAGTCAGAGGCATTAAGAGGTGTGGGAGCCTTCAGTGGTGGGTGCTGAGAACAAACTCTTTCCTCCAGCACTACATACTGACTACAAGGGTGAGTCTTTTGATACGTGGTTGACAGACTGAAGCTAGGGCTTTCAGCATTCCAGGCAAACACTTTACCAATGGAGCGACATCCCTAGCCTTAAGTACACTACTTAAAGATGAATAACATATAGATAATTATGGAAGATATCTGTAGCATCATGCCAGTCTAACTTGCCTATACCTGTGAGATCTGTACATTTAATAACAGTTGTAAAACTTAAGAATCTGTTGCCCTGAGAAGTTGTTACTACATTAGAATGAAACATATAAACAAATCCGGGGCTACTGAATTAAACACTTTATTTATTTTATTATAATGTTTATTTTTTACATCAAGTTACATCTCCATCATAGTACCCTCTTTCCATGCCTCGCAATTCCACCCTCCCACCCTCTCCTCCCTCTCCCACCTATCCCACTCCTCCGATGTGGAGTGTCCCTACATATCAGCCCCTCTCAGCTCAACAGTCATATGAGGGCTAAGAGCTTCCTCTTGCACTGGGGTCCTACATCTAGAACCCCTACGGCAGAATGTACCATTGATAGGTAACAAAGTCTATGTTCCTGAACTTTTTGGTGTGTTGGTTAAACACTTACTTTAAATGTGACACTTTTCCACAGTCAGGGGTTCCAGGATGTGTTTGCTGGGCAATTTCAAAGATTCCTGAAGTTCTCATAAAAATGTTATATAATGACAAATTAGCATAGTTATAAATATGGGATATTGATAATTTCTAAAATGCTATTTAATAAAATTCAACTTTATTTTTTATTTTTTATCTGAACTAGTACCTCAGTTACTATTATGTGTTTTATTTGAAAGATTTGTTTTTCAAATTTTATAAAAATGATCTATATAAAGGGATGAGGATATAGACTTATAACTTTGAATAACTGAGATATTGTTCAGCAAAGCAAATATAGTATAGTAGTAGGAAGTATTACCAAACAAAAATGTATCAATAAACTACAGGCAAAAGGAATATTTATGACTTTGAGCATGTAGATTTTGCTTGATAAGAAGTAGTGAAATTAATTCAGTGTGTGTGGTGAATGGTATAGACTTACAATGTCATTCCTATCCTTTAAGAAAGATGTGATCTTGTTTCCACACTTCACTGAAATGCTCACCTAGTGAAAAGGAATGTGAGTCTTTGGGAATGTGCAATAGAAATTTAGACTCTTAAAACAAGCACCAACAAATCCACAGGATGAAATCTGACTTGCTGCTTGATTTTGCTGGAAGAAGAGACACCATAACATGGCCATGCATACGTGTGTGCGGATAGCCACTGTATGATTGCACTCCTCCTACAATAAACAAGAAAGCATTGCTTCTAACATTACAAAAGAAGCCTTGAAATAGAAATATTTTGAGGTCCTTTCATGAAAATGGTTTTTAGCTTCTGTAAAGCATGGAAACCCCCATCAGGAAGACAGAGTACACCTGATAATACAACAAATTTCAGAACCTATGAGGTCTATGATCTTCTGTTTCTCATAGACTCCAGTAACACTTTTTTTGAGGCTTGTGTTGTTTTTTTCCATATTCCATACATAATATTCCTATTTTTCCCAAGACCCATGGGCATCATTATAACCTGTGAACAGCTTCTCTATTTCAATTTAGAAAATAAGGGAGGACCTTTAAGTTCTTTTTACTCTGTTGAGGCTTAAGTTAACACAGAGCATTTATTGTTAAATGATGCCAATCTTCCTTTGTTGGTCCAAGATAGGCAACTTTTATTTCTCAGTTCATCTAAGCTATTTGTCCAGAGTCTTCAAATATTCTCCCTTAACTCAAGTCACTCTACATTTTGTTATTACCTGTATCTACTCCAATAAATATTTTAATGTGTGAAGATGGAATAAGCTTGGTGATAAATGGGAAAACATAGTATAGACATTCTTTTTACAATAAAACCATGGTTAAAATAGCTAAAATTTAAAATAGTTTAAATATGTTTTTGTTTAAATGTATGAAAAACTCAAAGTAAAAGAGGCTGTCAGGAGTGTGTGGCATCTTGTGGATACAGCAAGGTGACATCCTCCCCCCCCAAGACAAAACAAAGCAAAACTGTAGGTTTTAGTTTAGGCTTTGAGGAAACAAAGTTCACATAGCAAGGAGTCAACACGAGGTTGGTGAAAGAACAAAGCTGACAGGGTGAATATGAGTGGACACTGCTGAGTTACCTGGGAAGATAGAACTAGAGAAGAGAGCAGGAGAAGCCCAGCCAGGATCCCTATTTGCTTCCTCCTCATTTCCTAGTCCTCAGACGCTTAAGAAAAATAGCCTCAGCAGATCCGTTATTCACCGAGTAAGCGTCTCTGTTTATAAACCTCTCAGCACCTCTAAGCAAATTAATGCTTATATAGCTTTTTCATAAAATCAATATGCCATACTTACAAATATCATAAAACATGCTCAGTCAGAACTCCCTTATTTTGGAATTAATATGGATGTTTATTTCAAGGATAAAGGCCAACCACAGCCTTTGTGCATACTCAGCAATTAACTTTTCTACCACTGTGCGGCATCTGGGACTCTGTCTCTATTTCTTATCTGCACAAATGTTTCTGTATTTTCTCTATAATTCTTTGATGTATCTTCCTGTGTCTCTCATCCAGAGTTTATTAAGTAGAATACAATTACATTTGCATGGTTCTTCCTTTTAGCAAAGCTCCTTGCATCTAACATGTGTCAAATAAAGCCCACACCAAACACATATGTGCAGAACAATGATAAAACTAAAGAAATGGCATTCATATTGATTATCTTTTATTTTATTATTTCAAACAGAATTTGTTATTGCAGAATAAAGCGTTATTTGTATAGAATAAGCTTATAAAATATAAAAGAGAAAATTAAATTTTCTTTCTGGCTCAATCCTAAGCTCAACTCAGTTAGTTACTGTGCTTTAATTATTTTCCATATTTAGGAAAGTTTTACATATTTACATATTTTACAAATAAAAATAATCTTCAACATTCTTATTAATTTTAAGACATTTTTACATTTTTATTAATAAATATTATCCAATTTAAATCAAAACCAAATATTAAAATGCAGAGTTTAAATGATTGGGTTTAATGTTTTGCTTTTCGTGTGTCTGTGTATGTGTTCCTGAGCATCTAGATGTACTAAGGCACACCCACTGGAATTGCTCCTCTGCTTCTACTATACACGTCCTAGAGACCAGGCTTTGTTACAAAGTTCCTTTTTCCTTTTGAGCCATCAACCAAGACCTAAATTTAGTTTTTAAAGGCAATATAAAATGAGAAAGATGGATTTTTTTAAACAGAATGAGAAAGTATTTGAAAATCAAGTACATGTCATTTGTAGTCTGTTGCAAACCTATCACAATGAGCGTCATTAAGCAGTTATAGATGAAAACTAACAGAAATACGGAGTCCAGTTAAGAAATGAGTCAGTAGGTTTGAGAGGCATTTACCCAAAAAGCATGAGCAGATCATTGCTAAACCTATGGGGAAAAAAAAATCCATTCTCCTGAGCATCAGAGAAATTCTCCTGGAAACTGAATGAAGCAAAATCCTGAAAAGTTACAATTGCGAGTGTAGATACAATAAAACTAGAAAACAACACTATGGGTGAGAAATGAGAGTCCTTAGTCAACAAATTGCTTACCTTTGCCAGGTCTTTAAACATTTAAACATGGAATTGTCCTATGACCCAGGATTTCCTCAATCTAGATATTATTCACAAAAATTATAACACAAATTTTAAAAAAAATTTTAAAGGGAGAGATAAAGCTACTCCCAGAAATTAAATGAAGCTGTATTGAAATTCCAAGTACTTGTACCATGAAGTCAAGTTACAAAATTTAGTCATTTTAATCTGAAAACTATTTACTTTAACAAAGACATAAAACATCATTTTCATGTCACAGATGAGTTGTGTTTACACTCACAAATAAGATTTAGTTATTATTTATTTTTCATACCCAGAAAAATAAAATATAAAAAATTTGTATTTATTGGTTTAAAATAACAAACATACTATATACATATATATTATGAACTTGTTCATCTTCATATATTTATCTCTTCTGATCATAAGAATCACCGAAATCAGAATTTTTCTTCCAACCTGTATGTACTAACACATGTTGTTACTTTAAACTGAGAAGGCACAGGGTGGCTGCAGAGAACTGTTGGTTGGCTCCTTCCCTTAACCAAGACATCCTGCCTGAGATCAAGGCAGAAAACTCTCTTGTTGCCCCTGCATTTGTTAGCCTTGGCTTCTGAGAGAAGCGTCAGCGTCCTCATGCCCCTGTGCTCCCATCTCTTCCGCCCAGCTTTTAGATCATGAGGAACTTCATGAGCAGTTGCCCTGGCAGTGGTCCACTGCCTTGTTGTTGGCATTAAGTATCTGTGAGAGCTGTTGGCTTTGCAGGAGACAACACATGATCCTCAGGAATAAGAAGGCAGATTTCCTGAACAACATGCCAACTAAATGAGTGAACAGGTTGGCACCTGCCCACAGCACGGCACAGCGAGGGGCAAAGTTAAATCTTAGCAGTGATTTGGAAGGTTTGAAATTTGTCTTGCTGCTTTAGAACATTTGTATCTGGACTTCAGATCCTTAACTGATCATTTGGAGAAGATTTGAACATAATCCATATAAAAATGAAGGGGATTAAATACAGGCTAAATCAGTTTTTGTTTTGTTTTAATGATAATCTTTTCCTCGCTTGTTGTTTTCTGATATACCTATTCTTGGATTTTTTTTGAATTTGTTTTTTATAAACCAATGTAAATCCAGTAAGTACAACAAATTCTAAAACACTGTATTTTGACAAATGTGATAAGTGAATATCTCCCTATTTTATATATCTGAACTCAGAATACGCCTCACAAATCTATGAGCCACTCAACAGGTAGGATACACATTTCAGTTTTATCTAGAGCCCTGGTTCTCAATCTTCCTAAAGATGTGACCCTTTAATACAGGTCCTCATGTTTGGTAACTCCCATCATAAAATTATTTAGTTGCCACTTCATGACTGTAATTTTGCTACTGTTATGAATAACAAGGTAAATATCTGATGTGCAGGATATCTGATATGCCACCCCCAAGTCCCAAATGGGTCCCAACTCAGAGGTTTAGAATCACTGGCTTAGCATCTATCAAAGATGAACTTACTTTGAACTTAGTTGTATATTTTTTGGTTCCCAAGAGATAATTTAATGCCAATTAAAGTGTATTTTTAATGATTACACTATGAGCCATCACTAAAACAAAAGGTTACTATATACACAGAGATGTATGGAACTTATGCATGGAAATTTGGTTAAGGAAAAAAAATATTTGATTTTCAAAGAACAACCACAAGATCATATTTTCTTACAAAACAACAGGACATGTTGCCTTATAGAAATAGAGCATTCAGAAGTTGATTCAACTCTACTGAACTGTTCTTGATTTATGATTGCATATAGAATAACATAACACAGATAGAAATTTTCCTAAGTTATCATGTACGTAAGAATAGTTGAAAAACTTGAAGCCCTTAGGAGTAGGTACGGGAGGTTCATGTATGAAATAGACAGTCCTCAGGGTACCAAACATTAATTCACCTGGAATTTTATGATAATGTTGAACAAAGTACAATGGTAGATAACATTCATTATAAATACACCTCTGAGTGCATATGCATCAATTTTTTTTAATATTAAAAGAAATTTTAAAATGCTGATCTGAGAGGTAAAGATCACTGTGATGTATAAAAGAATATATGTATCAGATAATTCTGAGTAGAAAGAACTGAATTTTGGATGCAGAATGGATTCTCTAGATTAAAAGAACTTCAGCTATGTGCTTGGTGTGCAAAAGACGTAGGGGACTTCTACGCTTACATTGTAAAAGAACTCTTGCATTAGATATAAAAATCTGCCCCATTGTTACCAGAGCTGTCAGTTATATATAAAGAGGCTCTACATATATGCCACTGCATATATGTAGAGCCTCTTTATATATAACTGCCATTTTTGGAACAATGGGGCAGTTCAGTATTAATCCTTTGAATAGCTTAGGAGAAATCCTTCATATCTATGAACAGCTTAGGTGATAGTGGATGACAAATGCATGTATTATAGAGAAAAGGAACAAAATTAAACAGCCTTGGGGAAAGAACTATTAAAGTAAATACAAGAAACTTGATGAGTGTACAGCCATGCTCTGGGTTGGTCCCATCCCATCCAATCTCTGTTGCTGAGTAGGAGCTGCCTTGGAAGTGCTTTGGTGGGAGGGATTTGTAGGAAGTGCACTCCAGGAGGCACAGCTGGCTGGGTGACCTGTCAGAAACATGACCATTTTGTCCTGGGAATCTGTGCGACTTGTGCATTGATACTGTTGATATTCATAAGCAATAGGCATTTTAGAGGTAGCATGTTATGATTAGATTTTTACTCAGCCGTTCACGTTAGAATGGAGTAATGAATGTTTGCAGCTAAGAACAAAATAGCAGATACATAGGCAAGAAAGAGAAAATAGTGCATGAAAGTTTGTCCACAGATGTAGAAAAACACATAGTGAAGATTGAAAGGTACTTAGAAGGAAATGTAGAGACAGAGAGGTAGATGGTGGTTGGAGTCAGCAACAGTTCAAGGAGGAAGCCTTTTTGCTCAGTTAGAAAGGCTGCCTTGTAGAAGTTCATATTGAGGAAAAGAGAAAGAGTTCATTCACAGGGTATATCAGACTATATCAGACTCCTACTGTTTGGGAACAAATAACCAGGAAGAAGGGACTGCAGTTAAAATATGCTATGTTTAAAAACATCTTCTTAGATCCAGAACACCCTCTTGGTTACTAAACAACTCAAAATTTAACTATGAGACTCTAGCTATCTATTCTTCAACCACCTCAGAGACCTGAGAGGGATAAATATGTCTGATTATATAGGAAGTGCAGGGCCTGCAGCTTCCAAAACTAAGAAATGACATACCAGTGGCTGCCTGGACAGTTCCCATTTTCTCCCCATACATTACAGCATCAATCTTCAGCTGTTTGGCCCCATTTCTCTGACAGACATTGATTGTAGAGCAGGAATTATGAAGGACTTGCCTACCCTATCTTGGCAGAGCTAGACTGTCTGCAAGTTAGTATGAAAGCTGAATTAGATATAGAACTTTAAACTCATGGAGATGGTTAGATAGTAGAATGTTAAAGTCAGGTGCCAAATACATATGGACTGGACATTGGGAATGTATGCTAAGCCATATAACTCTCATAATTGTGGCCTATTTTTTTCTGTTGTCTTGTATTGTATTTATTGTTATAAGAGAAAGAACCATTTGTTGGACTGAAAGGGAGAACTGTTGGGGGGAAAAAGATATACCTTAAACTTAAAAAAAGGGAGGAGGATGGGGGGGTTGAGGGGGAAGAGGGTGGGAGGGTGGGACTGGAGGGGGGAGTAGGGAGGGGATTGTGATTGAGATGTAACTTTAAGAAATAAAAAATAATTATTTTTAAAATACATATGCTATTTTTTAACAGTGGTAGAGACTGTGGAAAACCGTCACAAATCACTTGGCCAGTTTGAAGCAGTTGACACCCTCCTAAATGGAGGATATTGCATAACTAGGTCTGGAACTCACAAGTGTGTGCATATGTGGACTTTAATATTCTATGGGAACTTTAATGTGGTGTGGTTAATAACCAAATATTGGAAGTGTCCATCCATGCATGGTCATTTACACCATGGATAACTACATTATATAAAGTTACTACTGTATTGTGCTTGTACACTACTTTATTTTTGCCTTGGGTAATGCTCAAATGGGCATTCAGTGTTTAATCATTAAATTGTACAACATTCTATGTAGTTTTACATATTATGCATTTTATAAACAAATATATCAAGACCTCTTAATTAGAAATGTATATCTACATAGATGCATGCATTCATGTACACCAAAGTACAAACCCATATGGATATCAAGATGGATATACATACCATCAATGGAAATAAATGTGTGATTCAGCAATTATGTGAAGTAGATTTTGAAATGCTTCACATTACTTTTAAAAAGATTCGTTGAACAAGAGATTCTGATATTAGACAAGAATATTGTTAAACTCTGGAAATAATGACCTTTCTTTATAAATTTAACAATATCTTGATAATTCAACAGCATTATTGATAACCAAATTGCTTGTTATTTAATCTTATAAAGTATATTTTAAAATAATACCATCAAAGAAAACTCTGAGGGAAAAGAGTACATGGAATATAAATGCATCATATAATGGAAACTAAATGAACGAGATCAAGACTATGGAACAGAAATTGAAGACTAGTACAAAAAGCACACTGGCACCACAGGTAAAGACCTGAACACATGCATGCTCAGCATCGGCTGGAAGGGTGCTTTTCCAGGGCATGATATTGAGAGGTAGAGAGACATTTCAGATGTAAAGCAAGTGGGTTTTTGTTAGGTGACTGCGTGCTAATTTTCCCAGAAGTGATTC
The DNA here is from genome assembly GCA_907164525.1 of Lophiomys imhausi. Classification (NCBI taxonomy): domain Eukaryota; kingdom Metazoa; phylum Chordata; class Mammalia; order Rodentia; family Muridae; genus Lophiomys; species Lophiomys imhausi. The sequence continues at coordinate 1,014,134 of CAJQZJ010033015.1, read as the reverse complement.
TCCTAGTACCCCACGTTCATCATCTCATAACTTAGTGGGAGAAGAACAAGGTTGGAATTCAGGTATAGTAACAGCAGGGATGAGAGGTGAAAGGGCTGGGAGAAAGAACCAATGGGTACCACCTCTGAGACAAGCAGGAGACCTGTGAAAGGGAATGCTCCTGGGAGGTTATGGGGGTGACCCTAGCTGAGACTCCTAGCAGTGGAGGACAAGGAGAATTAAGTGGCCAAGTCCTAGTCTGGCAGGACTTGTAGTGGAAGGAGGGGGACAAAAAACACCAAAAGAAAGTAGTCTTCCGCCTATAATTTACCCTGCTTACAAGATATACAGGGAAGAAGATGGAGCAGTGCTGAAGGGAATGACTGACCAATGATTGGCCCAAATTGAGACCCAACCTATCAGAGAGAGCCAACTCCTGACACTATTAATGACACTCTGCTTTGCTTGCCGAGAGGAGCCAGGCACAACTGTCATTTGAGAGACTTCTTCCAACAACAGATGGAAACAGAAACAGAGACTCGCAGCCAAACAACAGGTGGAATCATAAAGTCTTGTGGACGAGTTGGGGGAAGAATTGGAGGAGCTTGAGGGGTCAAGGACACCACAATAAAACCTACAGAGCCAACTAACCTAGGCTCTGGGTGCTTATAGAGAATGAAGCTGCAATCAAAAAAAGCATGTGTGGACTGGACTTATTCCTCCTACTCATGTAGCTGATAGGCAGCCTGGTCTTCATGTGGATCCCCTAGCAAGTGGAGTGGGACTGTCTCTGATATGGACTCTGTTGCCTGTTTGTGAATCACTTTACCCTAGCTGGGCTGCCTTGTCTGGCCTCAGTGGAAAAGGATGCTCTTAGTCCTGAAGCAACTTGAGGAGCTGAAGTGAATTGAAAGTAGGTGATTCCCTTTCTCTGATAAGGGAAAGGGGAAATGGGGAGGGGCCAGGTGGAGAAGAGGGAGGGGGCTGAGATTGGGATGTAAAGTAAGTTAATTAATTAGTTTATTAATTAACTAAAGTAATATTACAATCCAAAAAAACCCTAGTAAGGGGGAAGGGGGCAGCAGTGAGGTTTGCTTAGTTCCACATTCAGTATACTCATAATTGAATAGTTTTATCCATATTTTCTACCACAAAATGACAGTAGTTAATAATCCAGTATTTAAATATTTAGAAGTAATCAAAATGCTAAACATGTATGAGAAATGAGAATTAAAACTGTAACTGGTATGGGGAAGGGCTTTGTCCTGTGGTAAGACTGAGACTGGCTGGATAAAAGATTATGGCCTCTTTATTGCACATTAAAGTCAACAGACCAACATTTTTTAATATGTGCAGCAACAGCCAGTGTATATAAAGTGCCACCACCCAAGGCACTGAGCACTAAATGTTTTCAGTGCAATATAATGGGAAAATTTGCATATTTATGTTGTTTTTATTTGTGTTGTTGTTCTTATGAGCAAACCCAATCAGTCTTTCAGTCTTTAAGAGGGTTATATAGTATAGTTAGTCTTAAACACAATATAACAGCCCTGGCCCACCAAGGGACTGTTGGAGTGTTGCCTTATCAAAGACAGCATCGTGGTAAAGTTTCCCTGAATGAGAGAAAACTATTTGGTGATGAAAGAATCCAGAGAGTCATGAGGGTTGAAACTTGTTCTGTTTTAATAACTTCTATCTCAGAAACAAAGTCAGGGTACTAGGAGAGTTAATTCTGGAGACAGTAGCACCCAGTCAACCAATAAACACCCACTTGTCCTGAATCTTAAATGTCTTAGTACCTCTCAACATCATGCTCTGGAAAAGCAGTCTTCCAGCACATGCATCTTTGAGAGAAAACCCACATTGGAACCATTCTATTAGGAAGGCATGAGTATAAGTTCTTGAGAAAGAGACACTTAGGAGAACATAAACTTGGACCTTTCTCAGAGATATAAATTTAAAATTCAACTAAAATGTATGATTACATTCTATCCAGTTTATAAGAAAAATGTAGAGATCAGGGTACAAATTGTGGAAATCAATTCCCTCCCTGTAAGTCCTGGGAAACCAAAGTCAGGTTGTCAGGATTGACAGCAAGTACATTTACACATTGAACCTTCTTGTAGGCCTTTGAAAATCATTTAGATATTTTAATTTTTTATTAATTAATTTATTTTTTCACATTACATCTAGATAAATGTCCCCTCCCTTCTCCCTTCCTAGTTCCTCCATCCTTCTCTCTCAGTCCTCTCCTTCTCAGATGAGGGGAGCCCCCACATATCAAACCCCCTCAGTTCATCAGTCACATGAGGGCTAACAGCTTCTTCTACTGGGATTTGATGTGGCCACCCATCTAGGGTGAAGTGTTCCACTAACAAGTAATAGGGTCTATGACTGGCTGCTAGGTGGAATTTTTCATTGGATAGTTATCCTAGGTTCTTGTCTGTTTGGATCTGTGGGTTGTAGGATGGTTGTCATGTGCTGTATGGTTAATATCCACTTTTAAGAGATTATGTGTGTCTTTCTGAGTCTGGGTTAGCTCACTTAGGATGAGCTTTTCTAGATCCATCCATTTGGTTACAAATTGCACGATTTCCTTTTTTTTTTGACAGCTGGACAGTATTCAATTGTGTAAATGTATTACAGTTTTTTTTTAATCTGTTCTTCAATTGAATGACATCTGGGTTGTTACAGTTTCTAGTTATAAACAAAGCTGCTGTGAACATAGTTGAGCCAATGTCCTTGTGGTCTGTTAGGGAATCTTTGAAAAAATGCAAAGGGGCTGTATGGCCTGGTCTTGAGGTAGAACTACTCCCAATTTTCTAAGATAATGCCAGATTGATTTCCAAAGTGGTTGTACAACTTTGCATACAAACCATCAGTGGAGGAGTATTTTCTTTCTCTACAACCTCACTAGCATGTTTTTGATCTTAGCCATTCTGACGGGTATGAATCTCAGAATCGTTTTGAGTTGCATTTCCCTGATGACCAATGATGTTAAGCATTTCTTCAGTGTGTATATTGGTGTGCAGCAAAAAGAAAGGGAATACAGATGCCAAAAGGCTGGAAGAGATCACATCTCACAAAGCTGGAGTTACAGCAGTTGTGAGACTCGGTATGTGGGTACTGAGTAGAAAGCTCCTTAACCACTGACTCAGTTCCCCAGGCCCCTTAAAGGTCATTTCTAACATGAAAGACTACAGTACTACAAAGTTGTTCTGTTCTTTGTCCAGAATTGCTCACATCATACACATCAAACTGGAGGATATTTATGTTCTGTAATGCTTCCTTATTTATTTCCCCCCTTTCTCCCTTCTACCCTCCCTTTTTCCCTCTCCCCTTCCATCCTTTGTTCCTTCCTTCCTTCCTTCTTCCTTGTCTCCCTTCTATCCTCCCTTTTTCTTCTTCCCTCTTCCCTTCATTCCTCCTTCTGTCTCTTCTCTCCCTTCTTTCCTTTCTTCTTTCTCTCCATTTCTATCTTCCCTCCATCCTTTTCCTTCCTATTTCTATCTCCCTTCCTCCTTCCTTGCTTTCTCCCTCTTTTCCCCTCTCCCTTTACCCATTTCCTTCCTTCCTTGCTTCTGTCTATCATCTAAAAGTTTTCTGTGTGCCTTTTCTCATCTTTCAGGAGACTTGGAAAAGAAGAGAGTACCTCTCTGCATTTCCAAGTGTGCTTGGCATGCCAGGAGACTGGCTTCTGCAAGAGTTTGAGTTTATCATGGAACATTCCCATCTAGTACTTGATTGTCCTTTATTCCTAAATATCATTAAAGACTTAGTATACTTAAACACAAGGGCAAAAATGAAAAAGGAAATTCTATTTCAGACAGAGGAAAAGCTGTGTAAAGATTTTAAGAAGGGAAAGAATTCCATGTTTGTTAGTCTTTTTTAAACATTTATTTATTTCTTCAAGTTACATCTCAATCATATTCCCCTTCCTCTTGCCCCACCCAGCCCCACCCTCCTACCCTCTTCCCCCTCACCCTCCTATCTGCCTTGTTTATTTTTTTAATTTAAAGTGTATCCTTTCCCCCCAGCAGCTCCCCCTTTTGGTCCAATGAAAGGCTCCCTTTCTTATAACAATAAATACAATACAAAACAATAAGAACAATTACGCCACACTTATGAAAACTATAAGGTATATCATACATTCCAGATGTCCAGTCCATACGTATTTGACAGCTGGCTTGGGAATCTAAGACTCTGTGGCTCAGTGAGAGTCTTTCTCTGTGATGACAGGAAGAAACTTAATGTTTAAAATTTTAAGTTTGAGGAGGGAAGGAAAGAGGAACAAGCATTTATTAATTTAATAATACCCTGAGCTACAAGTGTGTGTGTGTGTGTGTGTGTGTGTGTGTGTGTGTGTGTGTGTATCAAAAGCCAGAGAAAGGAAAGTAAGAATGATACCTTGTGGGCATTTAAAGCATTGACTTCAGTAAATACTTATGTTGTAATATATATTAAAGGTTAGAAAATAAGACATTTATGTATTGTTCATAAAGTTAATTCTAGAGAAAAAAGAAACTTGAAATAAATTCTAAGCTCCGGTGAAATATGTAACCATGCCATGTACTTGAGATTAAACTTGAATGAGTGTGAAGTAATTTGGCAAAGAAAATAAGCAACCTCTTATTACACAAATAACTGTTAATCTGCACATCCATTTGTATGTGTGTGTATGTGTTTGCATATATATATATATATGCATACACATATATATGTTTATGATAAGGAAATAGTACAAGGTATTTTGACTCCAGGCAATAAACCCCAAATTTTAAAATTATCCATAACAATATGCTTCTCCACATATCTTCTAAGAAAATATGCCATATTATGTCTCTATAATCAATAATGGTAATGACAATGTTATATCATTATTGTCCCAATATAAATTAGAGATTGAAGTTTTAAATGTAGTTAGTTGAAGTTGGTGCTGAATTGTGCACTCTTTTCTAAAGCAACAGAAGCATTAATATTAATAGATTTATTCATTATGTTTATGCTTAAATTCTGGTTGATTTTTTTTAATTAGCTTGAAACAATAACTCTAAGATATATAACAAAATTAGTACTGTGAGCTAAACAACATTTTTGACTTCATATACAGAGAGTTATTTCCTCATCTAATGCTATTTGTAGGTAAGATCATTAGGAGGGAGCTAGGGTTGAGACTATATGTTGAGAGTCCTAATTTCATTATGTTTTACCTTCAGTGCAAAGAAAGAAAATGAAATCTCTTGCATCCACCTCCACATGCAGACACTATGTGAGGACACAGCATGTTAGTCACTGTTTAAAACTAAGAAAGTCCTTATCATCAGTAGTTTCCTGACATCTTAACCTTGAGTGTCTAGAACTGCGACAATCTATTATTTTGAGATTGGAGCATTCACTAAGACGAGTTGTTAACATTTTCTAAATAGTGGAATGAGCCAAGTTCAAGCCTCATGCAGTGTGCCTCTGCTTCTGATGACAGCAATGGTAGCAATGATGATGGTGCTGATAATAGTGATGAGAGAAGTAATGAAGGCAATAGACGATGGGGATGATAGTATTGATGGTGGTGATGATGGTGATTATGGTGGGTGGTGGTGATGGTGATGATTGTGACTGTGGTGGTTATAATGGAGGTGATGACAGCAAGATGACAGTGCTCATGGTACTGATGGTGATTCTTCGACTCTGGAAGTATGTGCAGAAGCAGGTGGGGAGCTAGAAAACACTTCTATAAGAATTTCAATCTTACAGTTAAACTACAGTTTACACTGTGATTTTTCCCCACGTATCCTTTGAGGGGACAATCTGAGAAAAGGACCATTCTAGACAAGAGTGAAGTGAAGTAGCATGGTGTCATGTTTCCTTGGAAACTGAATTTTAGAAAAGCTGAGTTCCAGTTTGAGAATGGACATCTAGCTTTATTTAAAAAATATTCTAACTGTAACATTTAATTTATCCTGAATGGGTGGCTTCCTAAATATTTCACATAAAACACTGTAAAGCTTACCAAGTTCTTGTTAAACCTCTACAACTTTCATTCAATTATAGTATTGTTATTAAAAAGAACAAAATGTATTGAATAGTCTATCAGACTATTTGAAAAATTAATGCCCCACAGTCAGAAATACCTCACAAAGAAAATAAATATAGAAAGACATTCCATTAATTAATTTATGTTCTTATAATCCATGTGTGTAACCACCAAAAGAGTTCAATATTTCAATTACCAGCAATTATTCCTATAGATATTATGAGATGTGCAATCATAGATGCAAAATATAAAGTCTACTTCAACATTCATGTTACTCCAGAGAAAATCATAGAACAATATCTACCTATAAAACAATAAAGCAATGCGGATAATGGAGATTCTGTACTAGGGACATGGTTCAGTGGATAGACGGCTTGCCACATGCACAGAAAATCCTAGGTTCAGTCTTCAGCTCTGCACAAACTAGGGTGATGGCCCAGCCTTGCAATCAAAGAAGTCAAGGTAGCCAATGAGGGTGTTGGTGAAGGAGAATGAGGAGTGAGGTCACCATCACATGTATGGTAAGTTTAAACTCAGTTTTAGAAACGGGAAACCCTGCCTCAAAACAAGACAAGACAAAAACAAAAAAACAAGGAACCAAAAACCAAACCAAACCAACCAACCAAACAAGCAAAAAACCCTGAGGATTCAGTATCCTGGTTTCTCTTTTAATTGCATAGTATGTATTTATTTGGTCATTAAATAAATGGTTAAGGAACATTTTAAAAAGTTGACTCTGTCAACTTAAACAGAGTCAAAACCTCTGAATTATTCTCACTCTAACAAGGTTATTAGGCAAGTATTTGTTATTTAATTTGCCCTCACTGAACTCAGTCTCACTAGAATTATCAGAGGTTTGAATAAATATTTAAATTGTAACACATTTCATCTTTCAAGGCACTCTGCTGAACCAAGTCCAGGAGTAGATGTGTGTTTTTTATCAGGTAGAGTTAGTGTAATCAATTTAGGAAAAAAGCCTGCTTATTTCATTGTAATATATTTCTCACAGAATCAAAACAAGGGGGCATCTCCATGTGAAAAACCAGGAGCATAAAATACAATTGTGTTTGGTAAATAGTTCACCTGTGTGTAGAAGGAAAACAATACCAAGTTGTGGATAGCTTCAAAAGACTCAAGAAAATAAAGTAATAGTTGGTAACGAATGGGCAGAGGCCAGTGCTGCTTACAGGAAGTTGAAGGAAGTTGGCAGACGGAAGAAAAGGTGACGGGTAGTTTCTGAGGTAACAAATTATTAGGCACGTGGTGGACTCTTTCAGCATTGCTGAAACACTTATTGGATTATTATTTCTGACCCAGAGGTGAGAGTATATTAGTTATTTTCATTTGTCCATTTCTTAAAGGTTTTGTGATTGGCTATGAGATACAAAAGTTAAATCTTTAACCTGGAAGAATAATTCGTGTTCATTTAAGTTATAACTAATTGGTGCAGGTTAAAATGCAGAATTACTGATAATAAATGAATGTAAAACCCTCCATTTAAATCACTCTCCCTTGAATCACTAGGCTTATAAAGAAAAACATCCCTCATCAATGTCAATTACTGCTGCTATTTAAATTTTTCATTATATTGTTTTTTATTTCTGTAGTAACACATTTAAAAGTTGGAAATGCTTATTTGATGCAAATTGAGTGGGCTTTTTGTCACAATAAGAGATTATTTTGTTTAGAGAAGTTCTCCTAATTTTCTAGAAGTCTGGGAGAGTTCAAGAATTCCTTAAGTCAAAACAAAGTTCACAGGACAAACAGCCAAAAGAGTAGCAACATGTGCTGTGGGTATAAATATGCTGGACACACAAGCCTTAGGATACCCTCTGATTGCAACAGATACAAGCTTTAAAAATAACCAGACTAATAGACTAATTTTGAAAGATTATCCCATTTATCTGAGCTTGTTAAACACTGCAGCAGACTGGAACCAATTAAATAAATAACTCTAATTCTATATGATTAACTTCTAAAGTCCTTAGTTCCCAAGATCATTGAAGAGTTATGATAAGGAATTTTTTTCAAAGGACAATTCTTTTCACCAAAAAAAGAGACTTACAATTTAGCACACTTTGACAGACTGAATATATATCCCACTAAACACAGTCAACTTATCTTTTCATATTAATCCTTCATATACAAACAGCATCAAATTTTCAGGTTGTTCTTTAAAATAAGAGAGAGTACATTCATAGAATCTCAGTTTTATTTTAATTCAGTATGTTTTGTTCATGTAGCTGAAATCTATTTGGGGATCTTAAAAATGACCCTGTGTTTGATCATTTAATTTAAAGTTTACTTATAAACTGTTAACATAGCAGCAGTAAGAAGTTTGTAAATATAATAGAAAAAATTGTAAGGAACTTTGCTTTAAATTCCATCACTGTTTTGTACACATCAGACAGATATACAATGCATTATTTTTAATGATTGTTTTATTATTTCTTACATTTTTTGAGAGTATAACGTAATTGGACCAATTCTTCCTTCCCTTCTATCTCTCTAGAACATAAAATATACCCATTGTTGATCTCTTTCAAATTCATGGCCTCTTTTTTCATTAATTGTTATTAATGAATATACAAAATGTGTGTGGGTTCATTGTTATGTGTTTATATATTATAAATATTGTTATATGCACATACATTTATATATTATAAATATTGATATATGAATATACTTATAGATTTTTTTCTCACAATTCACTGTTTAGTGGGAATCTAACTAATAATAGCATTATCTCAGAATTAAGTAAGATTTACAGCTTATATTTCTTAAAATAAATTCATTCTATCTTTATTAAATCAGAAACCAGTATAGGCAATGGTAATATTATAAGATGGAGATGTGCAATAAAATGAAACTAAGAGAAACATGTTCACTGATACTTTGAATGGCTAGACTGAACATTAACTATTCATGCGAGTACCCTTTACAACTCACCAAATAGGATTGTCTCTAAAAAGTTTCTGGCACCGAAGGGAAAGAGAGGTTCACATGATTGTCTAAATTGTATTTTAGATTATCTCTCTGTTTCTCCCTTTCCCTCTTACCCCTACTTTCTCCCTCCCCCATCCCTTCTTACCAAATCTTCCTCTGTCTCTTCCTTCCTCTTTCCCTTCCTCCTGAAATTCCTAACTAGCTTACAGATGTGACCAGCATGTTTGTATATCCACACCTTTCTCCCTTACTGCTTCTCCCTTCTTCCCTCCTGATCTATACATCTAGATTACAGATGCACCTGTAAGCCTGCATATCTGCAGCCTACTGCATGAACACATGCAATTTAGTTGAAGCTCTTCCTTCTCACAACTAGTTTGTACTCCCAAGGATTAAAAGTTTAAGGACATTTAGCAATAGGATATATAAAGACAAAGACATCTTCTGATCCATCATTTCTGGTATAGCAACATATTTAGGTTATAAGGTAAAATGTCATGATAATAGGTCATTTCTTCCCATGTGTCATAGACTAGTCTATTGTCCTTGAAATGAAAAGATTGCAAAGGCCAGACTAACAGGAAGTTTCCTGTGAGATTGTGTCTTCCAGAAATTTTAAAGAAGCTACACCTATGATGTATGATGTCTTAAAAACATTCCTGCCTGGCCCTGCACTTCCTATATAATCAGATATATTTATCCCTCTCAGGTCTCTGAGGTGGTTGAAGAATAGATACCTAGAGTCTCATAGTTAAATTTTGAGTTGTTTAGGAATCAAGAGGGTGTTCTGGATCTAAGAAGATATTTTTAAAATTATGAGGCAAGTTAGTATGAAAGCTGAGTTAGATATAAAACTTTAAACTCATGGAGATGGTTAGATAGTAGAATGTTAAAGTCAGGTGCCAAATACATATGGACTGGACATTGGGAATGTATGCTAAGCCATATAACTCTTATAATCGTGGCCTATTTATTTCTGTTGTTTTGTATTGTATTTATAGTTATAAGAAAAAGAACCATTATTTGGACTGAAAGGGAGAGCTGTTGGGGGGAAAAATAAATACCTTAAACTAAAAAAAAAAAAAAAAAAAAGAAGGGAAGAGGATGGTGGGGCTGAGGGGGAGGAGGGTGGAAGGGTGGGACTGGAGGGGGGAGTAGGGAGGGGATTGTGATTGAGATGTAACTTGAAGAAATAAAAAATAAATTATTAAAAAAAAAACATTCCTGCCTAATCAAGACCTGAACAAGGACAAACATGCTAACATAGAAGGGGAAGTTCATGGGTCCCCTAAGTCTACACAAAGACTACAAGCAACTAAAGAATATGGAAATTGAGAGAAACAGTCTTTCTCAAGGGAAATAATTCCCCAATTTGTTATGTAATACCAAGTGGTCAGCCCTAATATTATATAGACAGAGCAGATTGCACTTACATATTTAGAGTTGAGAGAGAGAGAGAGAAAACAACAGCTGAATAAAAAAAGGGCAGAGACTATGAACTTGAGAGAGAGCAAAGCACATGTGAATGGTTGGGTGGAGGAAAGGAAAAGGTGATAATGATATAACAAAAAAAAAAAGAAACATTGATTGTAGAGCAGGAATTATGAAGGACTTGCCTATCCTGTCTTGGCAGAGCTAGGTTGTCGACTTACCTGCTTCCAAGTTTTGTTCTTTTTGGACAGCATTCTGTCTACAGTTGGAGCAAGGGGTTTTTCTTGCCAAGAGATAGGCTTGCCACTAATTCAATCATCTCCCACTGGAGATTCTTCGATGCTTATCTTCTACTTGGAGTAGAATAGGGGGTGCTGTCAGGAGTTGACATGTCTCAATATCAAAAAAAATCTAAAGTTACGAAAACATCTTTGAATGCCATATTCTGCAGATCTATTGAGGTTTTTGAAGAGGCCCTATCTATCTCTTATATTAGGATAAGCAAATGTTGCTTGTCTCTTTGCAACCTGACTAATGGGGCCAAACGACTGAAAATCGATGCTGTAATGTATGGAGAGAAAATGGTAACTGTCCAGGCAGCCACTGGTATGTCATTTCTTAGTTTTGGAAGCTGCAGGCCCTGCACTTCCTATATAATCAGATATATTTATCCCTCTCAGGTCTCTGAGGTGGTTGAAGAATAGATAGCTAGAGTCTCATAATTAAATTTTGAATTGTTTAGGAATCAAGAGAGTGTTATGGATCTAAGAAGATATTTTTAAAATTGTGATGCAAGTTAGTATGAAGACTGAGTTATATATAGAACTTTAAACTCATGGAAATGGTTAGATAGTAGAATATTAAAGTCAGATGCCAAATACATATGGACTGAACATTGGGAATGTATGCTAAGCCATATAACTCTCATAATTGTGACCTAATTACCTCTGTTGTTTTATATTGTATTTATTATTATAAGAGAAAGAGCCATTTGTTGGACTGAAAGGGGGAGCTGTTGGGGAGAAAAAGATATACCTTAAACTTAAAAGAAAAAAAAAAGGAAGAAGATGGGGAGTTGAGGGGGAAGAGGGTGGGAGGAGGGCACTGGAAGGGGGAGTAGAGAGGGGATTGCGATTGAGAGGTAACTTGAAGAAATAAAAAAATAAAGAGGAAAGAAAAAAGAAACAAAATCAAGCACTAAAGAAGATTAAATAACTGGATTTCCTAAGAGATCCCCAGACTGCTTTAACTACTGTCTTTATATTTGCTTTGACAACAGTACTGTTTATTCTTGTTGATGTTTACTCTAGTTTACTCTACACCAGCCTATTCATCACAAATAAAAAGCCTACCATATTAAATGCTTCCTGGTCAGCTAATGAACAAGGCTCACTTCCCAGACAGGGCGTCTTGACAGGAAAAGGAAGCAAGAGGCAGGGAATCCACTTATTCTTAGTCACTGGTTGCAAATATCCTTAGAGAAAGGTCAGCACCCAATCCAATGCCTAAACTGTCTTCTACTATTACTCTACAAACATTTGTTTTTAGGAAATGACTGTTATTAATGGTCCAGGCTTTGTGAAATAAACCAGAAGAGAAATTTAATAACTTATACTATGTCTTGTCCACAGTTAATTTAAAAGCTTTTTGACTTTTTTTCCTAAAAACAAGCCTGCATTAGGAAATGAGTGCTAAGTTTATCAGTGTGTACTCTAATCTCTGCTCTACATTTAGTGACCAATCAACTTTCCGATAATTAGGTCGCCTTTTGTCTTTTTCCTCCATTTAATTAGATATTAATTAGTAGAGGTCTCGATTAGCTTCTGTTTAATATTGAAGTCCTCTTACTTTTTGACGCCAAGTATCAAGGCTAGGATTCTTTGACTTTGTGATTAAATCAGGAGTGGTTCACAAAGGTCCATCCAATTGCCGATCAGTTGTAATTCTTCTCTTTTTCAGTTTTCATGAAGCTCTCAATGACAGTTTGTACAGTGCATTCATTATCCATCTGGGTACTTGGAGACAGTAGTAGTCTAACGCAATGGTGATTCCAATAGGAAGAATTGACTTTTAGCAAAATCTAATCATATTTTCTGGCTGAGAAATAAACAAAGTATTATATTCCTATTGGAAGCCCGAATCTTTGCATTGTATAGTTGCTATATGATGAATATTCATTGATTAACATATATCCAAGTAACTTTATAATTAATTCTATCACCACTTTGCATAATATATGTAATTTAATCTGTACAAATCACACAGAATTTAGGAGAAAATGACATGACAATAACTTTTCATATTTACTAGTTAGGAATACATTAATTAGATACCTTACCAGTTGTAACGGTATGCCTAAGTTTAAGTATTAGAAAAAATAGCAACCAATGAATGCTATTTTCTTGTTTCCTAATATTTACCCCCATAAATTTTTATTATTTAGTTATCTGAAGTATAAGTAAAAATATCTTCTATATTCAATTACATTTTAAAAATACCCTCAGAGAGATATTGAACAGATATTAAGCCACTGACTTTCTCTGATTTCAATTTTCTATCTATTAAATTTATACACTTATTACAACATTATTTCAATAAGATTTAAATTAGAATAAAATTGAACATACATCATGCAGACAAAAACATCCCTCTGAAACATCTGAGAGTAGAGGACCTCAGTTGAGAAAATGCCTCCATAAGGAAATGCCTTGGACATTTTCCTACTGCTGGCAGATCATAGAATGGAACATAATGTCTCCCTCTTCATTCCTGGATTTATGCTCTGGTAGTCACTACCAAGCCTCTGTGAGTCTGATCTTAGCCTCTTATTTCACCATCCAGTATAAAAGATATATTGCCAACTTTAAAGGTGTCTCCTCCCTTCAACATCATTTAAAACTACTGGATAAAATTCTTGTACAACTATTGTTCAAATTCAGAATTTTACTAAAATCAAAATGGCTATTCAATTTTTGTAAAATGGTAATACGAGAAATTACTATTATCCTTTTTACATTTTTCAGTGTGTGTGTGTGTGTGTGTGTGTGTGTGTGTGTGTGTGTGTGTGCGCCACAGTGCAAATGCAAAGTTTAGATGACACCTTAAGGGACTTTATTTTTATTTTTTTATCATCTACATTCTGGGAATTAAACTTAGACCTGGCTGTGAGCACCATCACTATGGAGCCATCTCACTCTTTCAATAGTATTATTTTTTTTTTTTTATTTAAAAAATCTATTTCCTTATATCTGACAACTTCCATTACGGCCTTAATCCATAAAACAGAGGATTGAAGTATTATCAAATCAAAACGTATTTGATATAGTTGCTAAAGAGTGGAAGATAACATTTATACAATAATGGGACAGGGGAATTGGCTCAGTGGCTAAGCATTTATAGGGCTCTGGCAAAGGATGTGAGTTAACATTAGGTGTCTCATATGCACTGGCCAGAGAGACCAACAGTGTCTTCAGAAGTGGACAACCACTTACTCTCACATGGCACACACTCAATCAAATGCATACACATAGCTAAACACAATCAAATTAATATTGAAAAAGTATAATGCATCAGCTTACTCACTGGCTTGTTCTATATCAACTTGACACACAAACAGGTTATCTGAAAATAGAGGGCCTCAATTGAGAAAATGCCTCTATAAGATTCAGCGGTAGGCCATTTTCATGATCCTCTGACTGATGAGAGAGGGCCCAGATGATTGTGGGTGGTGCTATCCCAGGGCGGGTGGTTTTGAGTTCTATATGAAAGCAGGCTGAGCAAGCCAGTAAGCAGCATTCCACCATGGCCTCTGCATCAGCTACTGCCTCCAAGTTCCTGCCCTGTTTTAGTTCCTGTTACGGCTTCCTCAGATGATGAATGACAATATAAGAAAATAAAATCTTCAACAACTTGTTTTTTTGGTCATGATATTTCATTGCAGCAATAAAAATCCTAATTAAGACAACTTGGTACTAACATAGTAGGTTATTGTTGTGACAGATATGACCATGTTTTGGGGAGGGTAATGGATGGACTTTGAAACTTTGGTCTAGAAAGGCAAAGGAGTGTTGAGAGCTCAGTGGGATATTGTGTGGGAGCTCAAAGATAAGAATGTTGAGAGCAGGGCAGAGGATGGAGGCCTCATTTGTTAAGTTTCAGAGGGAACTTTAAAGACTCTTCTCAGGGCCATTTACTATTTTGATTTAAGATTCTGTCATTCTGGTTGGCTGCCTCTGTAGAATCAGAAGATTTTATAGAAAAATCTTTGCTTTGCTGGGATACTTGATGCTGGTTGTCTGGAGGTGAGGATTTAGCAGTGATTAAGAAGGAACAAGCAATGAAGTGTAGTCTCCTGGGAAGTGATTCCTGAGTCAGCTCAAGAAGCTGTGTTCCAGAGTCAGCCAAGGCTGTGCCTTGTACTGGTAGCCAAACTTGATATGCAAGTGTCAACCAGGTGGTACTGGTTTTGAAGACTTGAAAGGGTCATGGAGAGCAACTGGGGCTTCCCACTGTGAGAGACCATTGGTGAAGGTGCAGCCTTAGTGGCACTTGAAGGCCCAAGTTTGAAGGGGTCATGCAGAGAAGTTGAGGCTTGGTGCCTTGAAGAGAGTGTGAGAGGCTGTTGGTGAAAGTACAGCCCAGTTGCAACACAGTTTTGGAGATTCTAGTACCTTGGGATGGCCACTGACAACAGCAGCAGTGGAGTGGACCCAGCTAGAGTCTAGAAGACGAACTGTGTGTGCTGCAGAGGGCAGGACAGAGGAAATGCCTCACAACCCTTAGAAGAGCCCAGAGGATCTTGAGTATATACCAGACACTTGGCACTGTGTTGTTTACACAATTGGTTTTGCTTTGATTTGATTGTGAATGCACCCTGGTTCTTCCTTCCTGAAGTCAGAAGCACTTAATTGAATTTTGAGTTTTATAAGAGCCCATAGCTAAAAGACATTGAATTTTTAAAAAGGAGATGTATTTATTTTTAGAGACTGGGCATTTCAAAGAGACTGAAATTTTAATTTAAGTGTTTCAGACTGTTTTAATCTGTGGAACTTTTAAAGTTATCTGTGTTTTTAATGTGAGTATTGGGGATGAATTATAAAGGAAAGGTTGTGATGTATGACAAGTTGACTGGGGTCAGTTGTGCTAGCTAGTTTTATGTCAACCTGACCCACAAACGAGTTATCAGAAAGGAGGGAACCTCATTTCAGAAAATGTCTCCATAGGATTCAGCTGTAAGGCATTTTATTAATTAGTGATTGATGAGGGAGCCCCAAATCATTGCGAATGGTGCCATCCCAGGGCTGATGGTTCTGGGTTCTATAGGAAAGTAATCTGAGCAGCCATGGTGAGAAAGCCAGCAAGCAGGACCCCTCCTTGGCCTCTGCATCAGCTCCTGCCTCAACATCCTGCCCTTTTCGAGTTTCTGTCATTACTTCCTTTAATAATGAACAGCAATATGGAAGTGTAATCCAAAAAGGCACCCTTTTCCCCCAACTTGGCTTTTGGTTATGGTATTTCCTTGGAACAATAGAAACCCTAACTAAACCCCTCAGTATACAGTATATGTCATTACCCCTTATTGTCTATTTTCAATATTTTTCTCTATCAAAATACAGAAGTCCCGAATGCTCAAAGTCAGAAGCCACTATTTATTAAAGAGGAATAAGAAATTGTAATTAATTAGTATAGCAAATTTTCCAATCCTTTTGTGATAAGAGCATAAGGTGACAGACATATTGAATATTCATCATTATATTTAATAAGGTTTTAGGGAAAGTGATGATAACTAGCAATTATCTTTTCTTCAATGCTATAACAATGTGGTGCTGTGTGCATTTGATAAATAAGGAAACTGAGAAATTAAAGCGTCAGTAAATTTTATTGGATGTCAAAATATTATAGATTTATGACTTTATCCATAGATAAGTTTAGACCATTTAATCATCCCTGAATCTTTGTAAATGATTTCACTGTCCCTTAAACTTTTCTATAGTTTATTATAGAGGAGATACCCATGTTACTTTAAAGTCACAAAGAACTCATCAAATAAAAACCTGAATAAATAAGCACACATCTGATCAAAATTAGGCAGTTCTGTTAAATAGTAAGCATTTTTTAAAAATAATTTATTTTTTATTTCTTCAAGTTACATCTCAATCACAATCCCCTCCCTACTCCCCCCTCCAGTCCCACCCTTCCACCTTCCTCCCCCTCAACCTCCCCACCCTTCCCCCTTTTTTTTTTTTAGTTTAAGGTATTTCTTTTTTCCCCCCAACAGCTCTCCCTTTCAGTCCAAATAATGGTTCTTTACTTTATAACTATAAATACAATACAAAACAACAGAAATAAATAGGCCACAATTATAAGAGTTATATGGCTTAGCATACATTCCCAATGTCCAGTCCATATGTATTTGGCACCTGACTTTTAACATTCTACTATCTAACCATCTCCATGAGTTTAAAGTTCTATATCTAACTCAGCTTTCATACTAACTTGCCTCATAATTTTAAAAATATCTTCTTAGATCCAGAACACCCTCTTGATTCCTAAACAACTCAAAATTTAACTATGAGACTCTAGCTATCTATTCTTCAACCACCTCAGAGACCTGATCAGCTTCTGTCTATGAATTTCTTAGGACATCTAAATAGCTGAGCACAAAAGGACTGAACATCAAATGATTCTATTAACATTTTTAACCATTTTTCCATTCTTATGTGGGCCCCAAACAGGTTTACTATGTCCCAAATCAGCAGGAAGTCATTTTAAGAGAACAACGTCCCATCCCCAGAAGGTGGGGAGGGTGTTCCCCCCACTTTGGTTATTTGATAGATAATAGAAAATTTTGTTATTTAGGGGAAAAGACTACAAGCTGTTAAATGGTCTTGTTAAATGGGTTTTGGAGGTTAGACCCAGGTACTTCTCTCTTTTTCTTTTCTGTATCCTTCTTTCTCTCCTATATAGGAGTGAACAGACTTGAGAAAAATGGGACATAGACGTAGTATACGAAAGATCAAGAAAAAAGGACAGATTATTTAATATGGCCTTATACCTTTGTATACTGATACAAAATTAAAATTATATTTGGCTAAATTGCTATTGATCATTGTATATTAATGCAAAATTAAGATTGTATTGGGCTACATCGGTATTGATCTTTGTATATTGATACAAAATTAAGATTATATTTGGCCACATTGGTATTGATCTTCGTATATTGATACAAAATTAAGGGTAACACTTCTTAAAGGTATTGTTCGTAGTAATACTTAAAAATGAAATGTCAAGTTTTGACCTCTTGCTACCAACCGACATAAACTGTTTAGGATAATTAAGAAACGGAAACTAATAGTCATGAAAACATGTCATTTTGTTAGTTACTATGACAGTCTATCACAGTTATTTTCTAAGCTACTCAGAAATCAAGTTGCTAAGAGACAAGCAATATTTGCTTATCTAAGTCAGCATTCTTTTTAAAGATTTATTAATTTTATTTTTATGTATGAATGTGAGGCTGCAGGAGTGCTTTGTGTGTACTAATTCATGCAGATGACCACCGAAGCCAGAAGGCATTAGATACTTGTAAGATGGACTTACAGGTAGTTGTGAGTCAATTCATAATGGTGGCAGGGAACTGAGCCTGAATCCTCTGCCAGGACTATGTGTTCCTAACCACTGAGCCATCTTTCCCATCTTCACAGCTGTAACTTAATAGAAAGTAAATATTTGGATAAAAAAGTATTTCATATTTTAACATGTTAACCACTCTCTGTATTTTTATAATATAAAAGTAATTAGTTTATTTTATCTGTTATCTTTTTTAAAGAAATAGATAAGCAGTAGGTAAATTTCTCAACCAGAAATAGGTTACTTTTATTAAGGATTTATTTCAATTGCTGTGTTTGACATCTTTAGAAGATAACATTTATAATGACAGAATTAGGGTATTATAAAATTTTGAAGAGATAATTTTCCAAGGCTGAAAGATAACAAGGAAATTATTATAATCTAGATTGTCATCAGTATAAAAATCTTCTGTGCAGAATAGTGGGCAGCTTCAAAAGAAACTCAAGAGGATGGTGGTTATCCTGTGGAGACTTACATATTGAAATCAATATCCTCCTTCGAGAATGCACATATCATGAAATGCATGACAGGCATCTAAGAATGGGCAAAATGTAGCCATAGAAAGCAATAACCTTCCAGAAACTTCACATTTGATTTAGAGGTGTAAACACACAGCTGTTTCTTCACTTTTTATCCTGTAGAATTGTGAAAGGGTAATTTTAAATTCTTTCATGTATTAAATTCTGATTGTCTTGAGCTGCATTTCTCTGATGATTAAGGATGTTGAGCATTTCTTCAAGTGTCTCACTGCCATTAGGGATTCTTCCTTTGTGAATTCTCGTTTTAGCTCTGTTTCTCATTTTTTTAATAGGATTATTTGGTTTCTTAGTGTTTAATTTCTCGAGTTCTTTATAAATTATGGATATTAGCCCACTGTCAGATGTCGGGTTGGTAAAGATCTTTTCCCAATCTGTAGGTTGTTGTTTTGTTCTAGACAAGTGTCCTTTGGTGTACAGAAGCTTTTCAGTTTCATGAGGTCCCATTTATTAACTGTTCGTCTTATTCCATCTCACACCTGTCAGAATGGCTAATATCAAAAACTCAAATAACAGCACATGTTGGTGAGGTTGTGGAGAAAGGGGAACCCTCCTCCATTGCTGGTGGGAGTGCAAACTTGTACAACCACTATGGAGGTCAGTCTGGCGATATCTTAGAAAACTTGGAATAGCTCTACCTCAAGACCCAGCCATACCACTTCTGATTATATATACAAATGATTCCTCACCAAACCACAAGGACCCTCATCTATGTTAATAGCAGCCTTATTTGTAATTGCAAGAAACTGGAAACAACCCAGATGTCCCTAAAGCAAAGAATGATTTAAAAAAAAATGTGGTGGGAGGGTGGGACTGGATGGGGGAATAGGGAGGGGACTGCGATTGAGATGTAACTTGAAGAAATAAAAAATAAAGGAAAAAAATGAAAAAAAATGTGGTACATCTACACAATGGAATATTACTCCACCATCAGAAACTGTGAAATCATGAAATTTTCAATCAAATGGATGGAACTAGAAAAGCTCATCCTGAGTGAGCTAACCCAGACTCAGAAAGATGCACATGGCATCTACTCACTTATAATTGGATTTTAACCATATAGTACAGGATAATTAACCTAAACCAACACACCAAAAAGATTAGGAACATATAGACTTTGTTACCTATCAATGGGACGCTTTGCCCTAGGGGTGCTACCATGTAGGCCCCAGTGCAAGAGGAAGCTCTTAGCTCTCATGTGACTATTAAACTTAGAGGGGCTGATTTGTAGGGACACTCCACATCAGAGGAGTGGGATGGGTGGGAGAGGGAGGAAAGGGTAGAAGGGTGGAACTGGGAGGGGTGGAAAGAGGGCACTAAGATGGAGATGTAAATTGATGTAATAAATAAACATTATAATAATAAAAAAGAAAAAAATCCTGATTGTGGTTTCCCCAGATGGCTTAACAAGCTACAAAAAGACAAGACACTTATCATCACCTCAAGGCTGGACAAAGCAACCCAATAGGGGTTAAAAAGAAATACTCAACATCCTTAGTCAGCAGAGAAAGTGATTTCTCTTGGGGGGGGGTCTACTTAGCTTTTTCACTTCTAATAGGTCATGAATACCACTCTTGCTCAAAACATACCGAGCAAGCTTCTCTTTTCTAAATACTGGGCATGGTTGCAGTTGATGTATCCAGATTTAAATAACCAGTTAGAAATCACCATTTAGATGATTCCAGCCTATTACTACTTTGAACTATTGCCATGAATGACACAGTTTGTACTTATTCAGTAAATGTGAGAGATATTGGGACAAGGGTATATGAATAAACATAATTGGTAAGTCTAAACTTGTGATACATATATATCATAGAATATATACATATGTACATATATAACACACATTACTATATATATATATATAAGTATATGCCTATGTGCCTCAGAATCTTATTACCAGTTGTATATATATTATATATACCATATATAGCATATATAACTATATAACTGTAGGTATGCATTATATATAATATGTATATATTATATATATAATATATACATTATATATGTAATATATTATATATATAAAACCTGTCAGTCATGTGTGAGATTGCCTTACCAACACAAGTTAGCTCTACTTTATTTCTAGTTTTGCATTTTGCTTATGAAATTTATACACATTTTTTATATCATGAAAAAAAGAGTATTTTTGTATATTATTTTATTTTATTTTATTGAAAGTTCTATCCCTTATTTGTTAATTTCACTTTTGCATTTTGACTTGGTACTAATAGATTTGTAAAACTTTTTTTTTTAAAGGCAGCTTTTTCTTACATAAAATGAATTGTTAATTCTCCCTTTCTGTTAAATATTGAAATGCTAGTATTCATTTTTCATTTCTCTTTTTTTAGGATTTTCCATGAAGACTATGTGTCACCACATCATGAAGGCCCAAATCACTGTTAGATTTTGACCTAGTCTGTGTGTTTCATTTTTGATGAGGGTAAGTTACCAGTGCACGTGGTAGGTTTTGTAAGACTGGCCTTGTATGCCACATGCATACAAGATGCAGAGTTGTAGGAGCTCCATGCACTTGGCATCACACTCTTAGCTTTGTCACCACAGTGAGTGGATGAAAATACCTGTACCTCTGCTAGAACATCAATTCAGTATTGCTACAAATTGAGGAGAATCCTGTTCTCAACATGCACAGGAAAAACGCATGGATAAGAAAGAATCCCTTCTGTAGCATATATCTGATTGTTTTCCCGGATATATAAGACATCTTAGCTGACCCAAGTATAGATGACCCACTAAACAATTTTGATGTTATTTACATGTCCTTGCAATTAACATTTTCAGATAGTTTTAATTTGTAAACTGAGAAATAACTTCTTAGTTTTTATGCTTTTGAAAAAAATCTGAAAAAACTAGATATGTATTTATTTTATTGCAATGAAATGGCATATTCAATTATTCATTACTGAATTCTGCATATTTTACTATTTAAGAAATGTAGTGCAATAATTTATTCACTGTACCAAAGGAAATACCCATATCTCAGTTTAATAAGATGATATTTGCAATAAGAATAAAAACTTTAAGACATTGCTCTATT
The DNA here is from genome assembly GCA_907164525.1 of Lophiomys imhausi. NCBI lineage: Eukaryota > Metazoa > Chordata > Mammalia > Rodentia > Muridae > Lophiomys > Lophiomys imhausi. The sequence continues at coordinate 992,518 of CAJQZJ010033015.1, read as the reverse complement.
TTTCCTAGGACACCAAAACAAAGAAAAGTTTTAAAAATTGAGTTGTAAAAAAAAATTGAGTTGTAGAGAGGAGGGATAAGAGAAAGAACAAAAATATGTAGGGGGCACCTTTGGGACTGGGGAGGCTCATGGGAATCTATGGGGGTGACTCTAGCTGCAACTTCTAGCAGAGAAAGGAATGTGTCCTGAAGTCACCACCTCCCATACCCAGGCGAGATTTCCAGTGGAGGGAGGGAGACACCAACTCACCTATAATACCTTCAACCCACAATTTTTCCTGCCTAAAAGAAGTGTATCAACAAAGATGGAGTAGAGATTGAGGAAATGGCCAACCAATGACTGGTCCAACTTGAGACCACTCCATGGGAGAAAGCCAACCCCTGATACTTTTGATGGTACCCTGCTACGCTAGCAGACGGAAGTCTAGCATAACTGTATTCTGAGAGGCTTTGTCCAGCAGCGGGGAGAAACAGATGCAGAGACCCACAGCCCTAGCTGTGGCTCAGGCAGTCTTGTGGAAGAGAGGGAGGAAGTATTGAGGGAGGGGTGAAGGGCACCATAAGGAGACCTACAGGGGACACTACCTAGACACATGGGGGCTCACAGAAACTGATTCACCAACCAGAGAGCATGCGTCAGCCTGACCTAGACCCCTACACGTGTGTAGCAGATGTGCAGTTTGTTCTACATATGGGTTCACTAACAACTGAAGCAGGGGCTGTCTCTGACTCTGTTGCCTCCCTTTGGATCCCTTTCCCACTGCTGTGTTGGTTTGTCTGACCTCAGTGGGAGAGGATACGCTTAGCCATGCCGTGACTTGGTGTGCCAGGGTTGGTTGGTAGCCCAGCGGGGCCACCCTTTCTCAAAGGAGGAGGGAGATATGAGGGTGGGACTGGGAGGAGAGAAGGCAGAGGTCTGTGATGAAGCAGTAAAGTGATTAAATAAATTAATTAATGCGGTTTGAGGTGCCAGAGTAGGTTGGCACTGGGTTTGGGTGGGGGAGAGTATGGGGGAAAATGGTGAGATGGTGGGAGTTGGAGGAGGGCAAGGAGGGGGATATGATTTGGAATGTTAAATAAACAAAAAATTTTTCTTACATTAAAAAAAAGAAAAGAAAGAATACCTAGACAACCTGGAGAAGAAAAATAAATGAATAAATAAATAGGTATCAATTAATGAAAAGAGAAAAATTAAAAAATAAACTGCGCACATTTTATAGATGGATATCTAATCAGCTATAGGGAATAAAGCCTTATTGCAGAAAAGAAAAAGAAAAAAAAAGAAAGAAAATTGAGTTGTACATTGTAGGTATGAGAAAATTTTGATAACATTAGGAAAAGTATCTTGCAGACACAACAGGGCATTTGTGCAAATGAACTCACAGTGATTGTGACAGTACACATGAGACCTGCATCCATCCACACAAAACACCAGACATGCTCAGCAAGGCAAGCTAAACTCTATAGGTAAAAATAAATCTGTGTTGGGTGAGAAGGGATGAAAAGTAGAGAGAGCTGTTGTCAGAGGAGTTCGGAGTATAGATGTATACATCAAAAATACATTGTATGGAATTATCAAATAATTAATAAAAAATGAGAAAACAGACCTTGAGCCTAAACTGATATATATTGAGGCCTTAAAAACATAGCAAAATATAATACCAGATCAATCAAAGGAGCAAGGAACAGAATCCAGCTTCAAAATAATACTTTTATTTGTACTGAATTACTGTAATCTAAAGGTATGGGATTAGAATATTTTGTTCACATAACAATAAGTGAAACTCAAAGACCTTATGATTCTCCATTCATTGATTTAATAGGCGGTGTAAAATACAATACACATTCCTTATAAAAAGGATTAATTTCTTTTATGATAGATAAAATGAATTTTTCTTTATTGGATAAGAAGAAGTTTCCTTTCATAACAATTTTTTTATATTTTAATGTTTTCTTATATTTATTTATTACTTCAGGTTACATCTCCATCACAGTACCCTCTTTCCACTCCACCCATTCATCCTTCCCACCCTCTACCCCCTATCCCTTCCATCCCACTCCTCTGGAGTGGAGTGTCCCTACATAACAGTCCCCTGCCCCAGTTCAGCAGTCATATGAGGGCCAAGAGCCTCCTCATACACTGGGTGCCTACAAGGCAGCACCACTAGGGAAAAGGGTCTGATTGACAGGTAACAAAGTCTATGTTCCCATCCCCTTTGGTGCATTGGTTGTAGTATAGTTATCCTGTACTATATGGCTAAAATCTGATGATAAGTGAATAGATGCCATGTGCATCCTTCTGAGTCTGGGTTAGCTCACTCAGGATGAACTTCTCTAGTTCCATCCATTTGGCTGTGAATTGAATGATTTCATTGTTTCTAATAGCTGAGTAGTATTTTATTGTGTAGATGTACCACAGTTTTTTTTTTGGGGGGGGGGTTGTGTACTTATTATTTTTTTGATTTACTTTTTATTTCTTCAAGTTACATCTCAATCGCAATCCCCTCCCTACTCCCCCCTCCAGTCCCACCCTCCCACCCTCTTTCCCCTCAACCCCCATACTCTTCCCTTTTTTTTTAAGTTTAAGGTTTATCTTTTTCCTCTCAACAGCTCCCCCTTTCAGTCCAATAAAGGGTTCTTTCTCTTATAACAATAAATACAATACAAAACAACAGAAATAAATAGGCCACAATTATGAGAGTTATATGGCTTAGCATATATTCCCAATGTCCAGTCTATATGCATTTGGCACCTGACTTTAACATTCTACTATCTAACCATCTCCATGAGTTTAAAGTTCTATATCTAACTCAACATTCATACTAACTTGCAACACAATTTTAAAAGTATCTGCTTAGATCTATAATACTCTCTTGACTCCTAAACAACTCAAAATTTAATTATGAGACTCTAGCTATCTGTTCTTCAACCACCTCAGAGACCTGAGAGGGATAAATATATCTGATTATATAGGAAGTGCAGGGCCCGCAGCTTCCAAAACTAAGAAATAACATACCAGTGTCTGCCTGCACAGTTCCCATTTTCTCTCCATACATTACAGCATCAATCTTCAGCCTAATAGTCATTCAAGCTTGTCATTTTGTTAGGTACTATGACAGTCTATCACAGTTATTTTCTAAGCTAATCAGAAATCAAATTGCTAAGAGACAAGCAACATTTGCTTATCTAAATATAAGAGATAGATAGGGCATCTTCAAAAACCTCAAGAGATCTGAAGAATATGGCATTCAAAGATGTTTCTTAACTTAAGAATTTTTGATATCCATATCATTGAGAATGTATGCTAAGCCATATAACTCTCAGAATTGTGGCCTATTTATTTCAGTTGTTTTGTACTGTATTTATTGTTATAAGAGAAAGAACCATTTGTTGGACTGAAAAAAAAAGAATTATGCATTCTGGGGGAAGGGTGAGAGAGTAGGAGGGTGGGGCTGGGAGGGTGGAGGGAGAGGGCTGTGATGGAGATGTAACTTGAAGTAATAAATAAACATTAAAAAAAGATTTTTTGATATTGAGACTCCTGACAGCACCCCCTATTCTACTCCAAGTAGAAGATGAGCATTGAAGAATCTCCAGTGGGACATGGTTGAATTAGTGGCAAGCCTGTCTCTTGGCAAGAAAAACTCCTTGCTTCAACTGTAGACAGAATGCTGTCCAAAAAGGACAAAACTTGGAAGCAGGTCAGTCAACAGCCTAGCTCTGCCAAGACATGGTAAGCAAGTCCTTCATAATTCCTGCTCTACAGTCAAGGTCTGTCACAGTTTTTTTTTTTTTTATCCATTTGTCAGATGAGGGACATCTGGGTTGTTTCCAGTTTCTATCTTTTACAAAGAAGGCTGCTGTGAACATAGATGAGAAAAAGTCCTTGTGGTTTGGTGAGGAATCATTTGGATGTATACCCAGAAGTGGTATGGCTGGGTCTTGAGGTAGAGCTATTCCAAGTTTTCTAAGTTATCACCAGACTGATTTCCATAGTGGCTGTACAAGTTTGCACTCCCACCAACAATAGTGGCGTCCTCCCCTTCCACACAACCTGGCCAGCATGTGCTGTCATTTGAGTTTTTGATTTTAGCCATTCTGACAGGTGTGAGATGAAATCTCAGAGTTGTCTTCAGTTGCATTAAGGATGCTGAGCATTCCTTCAAGTGTCTCTCGGCCATCAGGGATTCCTCCTTTGTAAATTCTCTGTTTAGCTCTGTTCCCCAATTTTTTTATTGGATTATTTGGTTTCTTGGCATATAATTTCTTGAGTTCTTTATAGATTTTGGATATTAGCCATCTATCAGATATGGGGTTGGTGAAGATGTTTTCCCAATCTGTAAGTTGCTGTTTTGTTCGAATGACAGTGTCTTGTTCCTTACAGAAGCTTTTCAGTTTCATGAGGTCCTATTTATTGATTGATGGTCTTAGAGCCTGAGGACCATACCTAGAAATAATAAAGGTGATATACAGCAAGCCAGTAACAAGCATAAAATTAAATGGAGAGAAACTTGAAGCATTTCCTCTAAACTCAGGGACAAGGCAAGGATGCCCTCTTTCACCATATCTCTTCAACATAGTACTTGAAGTTCTTGCTAGAGCAATAAGACAACTAAAGGAGATCAAGGGGATACAAATTGGAAAGGAAGAAATTAAATTATCCTTATTTGCAGATGAAATGATAGTATACATAAGTGACCCCAAAATTCCACCAGAGAACTCTTACAGCTGATAAACACCTTCAGAAAAGTGGCTGGATACAAAATTATTTCAAAAAAATAAGAAGCCCTTCTTTATACAACAAACAAATGGGCTGAAAAAGAAACTAGGGAAACAACACCCTTCACAATAGCCACAAACAATATAAAATACCTGGGGGTAACTCTAACCAAGCAACTGAAAGACCTATATGACAAGAATTTCAAGTCTTTGAAGAAAGAATTGAAGAGGACATCGGAAGATGGAAAGATCTCCCATGCTCATGGATAGGTAGGATCAACATAATAAAAATGGTCATCCTGATAAAAGCAATTTACAGATTCAATGCAATTCCTATCAAAATACCACCACAATTCTTTATAGACCTGGAAAAAGCAATTTTCAACTTCATATGGAATAAGAAAAAAACCAGAATAGCTGAATCTATCCTGTAAAAATCTGCAGTGGATCAGTGCAATCGAATAGAAGACCCAGAAATGAACCCACACACCTTTGGTCACTTAATTTTTGACAAAGAAGCCAAACTGCACAATGGAAATAGGACAGCATCTTCAACAAATGGTGCTGGTCCAACAGGGTGTCGACATGTAAAATAATGAAATTAGATACATATTTATCACCTTGTACAAAACTTAAGTCCAAGTGGATCAAAGAACTTAACATAAGGCCTGACACACTGAATCTAACAGAAGAGAAAGTGGGAAAAAGCCTCGAACTCATCAGCACAGGTGACAACTTCCTGAACGGAGCATCATAACAATCTTTTAATGTGATGGAAACATATTAGACTCATATCAAGAAATACCTTTCCTTTCTTCCCCTGTCCCTTGCTTTTACTGTCCTACATTCAATCTATCCTACCTTCTTCATATCTACTTTCTTGATCTCTATTCATCTTTATGTGTAGAGGTTTTTGTGCAGGGACATGTATGTTTATCAGTGTGTGTTTGTGTTTTGTTAAGTGAAATCTGTGTGTTCATGTATCCATATCTCTCTCTGTGTGTATGTGTGTATCTGTGTGTGCATGTATATCTGCATGTATGTGTATGCATGAACAAACTGATATTTTGTTTTCAAGTTCTGTTAGGAACCACTTAACAGGGTCTTCTCATTCATATTCTTCTGTTCCTGGTTCTTGTCTAAACTGTGAAGCATAGGAAAGTCTTATTACACCTTTGTATTGCTGTAATGGGAGAGAGAAAAAAAAAAACAAGCAAATTTTTACTTTTAATTGTAGAAATCAAGTGTTTGCCATGTATGGCTTGAAAGGAAAGAAGTCATGATGAGTTCATGCTAAGGGCCATCAGGCAGAATTGCTGGATCTCTTAATTCTATGAATACATGGTCCTTCATATTCTCAGAAGGCTGATACACACACACACTCACACACACACACACAGAGTTCTATTACATTGTACCTCAACTTGCATTTCTATTCAGTTCCCTAACACATTTTGCAAGAAGACACTCTACTGGAGACTTGGGTGAAATTAATCAATTTTGTTTGTTTACTTGAAGCAAGTTTGTTTACTTGAAAAAGATTTGAATCAAAACATCATTTTATGTTATACCAGCAATAAATCTTAGAAGCGTAAGTAGATGCTGCAAAAAGAAGAGAGAAATGACAGACATGAGATATACAATAGCTAACAAAGGGAAAGACAGCAAAGTAGAGTCATTGGTCAGGGTATTAATAATTAAGAAGTGACTTGAAGACACCTGCATTTTTAATGATGTTATGGGATAGATGGGAATATGACAGGAACTGGGGGATACATTGACTCTGGATGAGAGAGACTCTGGAGCAGACAGTGGTTATGAAGAGCAGTGAACCCAACACCCTGGCCTGGGGGCTTGTTTGATGGGGTGATGTTAAGCATTCTAAATGTTAGTTAATTGGTCCTGCTATCTGTGTGTCTGTTACATTGTCTCTGATTGGTTGAATAAATGCTAAGGCCTGAGATTGGGCAAAGACAGAGGTAGGCAGGACTAAGGTGTGCAGGCTTCTGAAGCAGAGAGCATCTTGGGTAGAAGAAGCCTCCAGATAGAGAAGGAAGAAGAAGCCAAGAGCAGGAAGGAGACACAAGATGGGGTAGATGAAAGAAGATAATTTCATGTGACAAGGAACATCAGCATATCATATAGAATAGTAGTCAAAAGGGATGTATGTATATTATATGGGATCATATTTGGGGAAGATTATGAGCTAGCTTAGATGGGATAAGGTTGTACAAACCAGGCCAAGACTTGTTAAAATCCATCAGGTCTCTGTGTGCTCATTTATAATGGCAGGTTAAGGATTAACAACTTCTGACCCATTAGCTATAATATAAATACAAGTAAATTATTTAGTTAGCTTTTTTCTACACTTGTTCATAACACTTTCACCATGGATGTGGAATGCATTTCATGGCACATACACTGAGTGAGGTGTGGGCATTTTCAGCAAAGATGCAGTCTGAAACATTTAAACTTATGAAGCTCTTTCACATGTTCCCATTAAATACCCACAGCAAACCTAAAGAGTAAATCACCATCACAGAGAGTTCCTATTTCAGGACACAAGGCTACAAAGAACAATTATTTACTTACACTTAACACGCATTGACATGAGGTTAAAGCCTGAGTATCTAACGTGAAAAGTCTCACTTTGCTTCATATTATGAAATGTTCCAAACAGAAGAAGTGTCACCTGCCAATAACAGGGTATCTTACATATTTTGGAGGAATTTCTGTGCTTGGAAAACCTAAATGATTTCATTACTTAATTGCTAATCATTAATTTAAAAAATTAAGATGCATTCTCATAAGTGAGAGGCTCATAAAACTTGCCAGTGTCTTTCTGATAGAGCAACACTGCCCTAAGGGAGACTCCCCAGGCTTACTGAGTGATCTAAGTAAAGTATGACTATGAACTGAAGTATAACTATGGTAAGATGACATCAGTTTATCTATTAAGAGAAGAAAAGGATAAGGCAGAGGTACTTGCATTCATGGTCATTGGGGAATCAATTTGGACACCAATTTTTAGAATTTAGATATTTTTCAGAGCTATTTAATTTATTTTATTCTTGAGATTATAATTTGAAAACATTTTCTCCTCCCTTTTCTCCCTCCAAACCTTCCCATATGCCTCTCATTGTTCCCTGTTCTCTTTCAAATTCAAGACCACATTTTAGTTCTTATTGTTAGCACACGCACATATATATACATATATACACACACACATATATATATACATATATTCCTAAATATAACCTGTACAGTCTATAAAATTCTATGTGTAGATGTGGAACACTGCAGATTCAGTGTTCCTCATGAATTAAAGGTCACACATGCCAATTTCAGTAAAGAGTGATTTTTAAAGAGTAAAATTTAAAAAATCAATTCTTTCACCATTTTGTTGTACATACAGTTTCTAACAAAATATTATATTACTTTTGAAACTTTAGACCTGCTGATAGAATGTTATTCTGAGACATTTTAAAATTTCGTAGTTGGGGGCCAGAGCTCTGGTTCATCATTTCAAGACTGTTAGTTCCAAGTTCCACCCTCTGATCCAGGTCCATTGAACCCACAGGATGGAAAGAGATAACCAGAGAAATCTTTTGTATAAGTGTTCAAGGCACCTACACATGCTCTCAATGAATAACTAAGTATGAAATTATTTCATTTCTTTTCTTGGTTTCTTATCTGAGGTCATCCATGAGAGATAAAAATCCACATTCCTCAATACAGGCTATGAATCTACTTTTCCTGGAGACTTTATCTCTCTCTCATATAAAATTCCCCTCTTTTGATTATGCAATTTCCCCAAAAGATGATTTGTGTGTCTATCTTTTGGTCTTCCTTTATTTCCAGGGGTACTTTGAGTAATTGTGGGGCCACCTACTTGATGTCTATGCTTTCTAAGTAGTTGTACTCACTTCTTTTATGTCCTTAGCCAGTTTTTAAAATTGATTTTCTCTAATTTTGAAATATTCACTAAACTTTGGAGTCTTCTGCTCATTTTTTCTCTGTAGTTCTTTTGTTTTCTTATGCTTTTATTTATTTATTTCCTCATAACTTAGAAAACAGTCACTGAGAAAATTTGAGCTTTGTCCACATATGATTCATTTCATAGGATTTTTAAAAGCAGGAATGTTCTGAATATTTTCCTGTTTCACAGCTCTGACCGTTTCCTCTGTTCTTTTAGTGATTTTTAAAAGATGTGGGTTCTTTCCATCTAAAATCACTGGTAGTTTCCTTTTAGATTTGAATGTCTGTTTTCCTTGCCCTAGCCTTTCTGTTCTGGTAAATTTAGATTCTCTTTCAAGCATAAACCCCTTAGTTTAGGGTCCTGCTATGTACAGCACTTTGGGGGTTCAGATGCCTCCTGCCACTCAATCCTAAACCAGGAGGCTCCAGGCATCCTCCTCAATTCAGCACGTAGAAAAACACCTTGGAACTTTAATAGATTTTTCTCAAGTGGTCCTGCTTCAAGTTGCAGTGGCCACATTAGTGTGTTCTTAAGTCTCTCCCAAAGTCATCTTGTGTTTTGTGTTTGTTTTTCTTCCTCCTGAGGAGAAATGACTCTGGTGTGAATGTCTCCTCCTGATGTTTAAACAGTGGTATCAGGAAGTAGGACATATTAAAATCATGAGGGCCACATTTTCATGAAAAGATAGGTGTCATTAATGCAGCTATGGATCAGTTATCTTGGAAATAGATTTGTCTTAAAACTGAATTATCTCGGGCTGGAGAAATGGCTCAGAGGTTAAGAGCACTGGTTGTTCTTCCAGAGGTCCTGAGTTCAATTCCTAGCAACCACATGGTGATTCACAACCATCTATAATGAGATCTGGTGCCCTCTTCTGGTGTGCAGGCATACCTGCCTACAGAACATTGTATACATTAAAACAAAACAAAACAAATTGAATCATCTCACCCATAGGTTCTTTGGCCCCCAAATTCTTAGTCTCTGTATACGTGCCTTACCATACAACATTCCATGTTATGATCCAGAAAATAGGTCCCAGTAAAACTCAGGTGCCGTGCCCTTGTACTTCCAAACCCTGCTGAGTAGAAGTCCTGTCTGTAGTATTCTGTTTTAATACTGGAAACACAGCTGTCTTGTTCTTAGATTGTGTGCTTTAATGTATTAAAATGACATTAATTTCTTAATCATATAGAGTATATTAAACAGCCAACATTTCATACTTAAAATTGTAAAGGTTGTTACACACAAGGCACACACACACAAACACATATACCCACATACATGCACACACACAAGCATACATATATAGGTGCGCACACACAAACACACACACACATACACCACACAAAAACACACACACATACCACACACACATACACCACACATACACACACACACCACACACACATACACACACACACACATACCACATATATGCACAAGAAACTGTTCCTATCTGTAAGTAGACTTTGTATTTCACAAAATACTATCATTTTCATTTTACTGTTTTTAGCAACTTAACTTCTCCACTCTCCATACTCACAGAGAAATTTTATTTATTTAAACTTACCATCAAATAGTGCTCATTTTTCCTTGTGGTATAAATATTTCAAATAACCCTCCTATTCCAGTTAGGTTAAAAATGTAGTAAGTCTCAGTAAATCTGATAAATATAAATCAAATTTCCCTTTAAAGATTTCACCTACCTCATAGCAAATATTTTTCTAGCGTTGTTTAAATCATTTACCCTGAGATGAATAAGGAAACTTAGCAATTTAAAAAGATGATTTCTGCTTGAGACAATCATCTCACACAGGTGTTACCAAACTGTTTTTCACCTGAATAATTATGTGTTTTTGCTTGAGAACAGTAATTACTTGGAACTAGTGGGTTTGGTTATCAAGGTACAGGACAGCTAGTGCTAGGCTTCCACAATTAAAACTTCTCCAGACGTTTCTATCTTGTTAAATTGGAAACACAATGTATGCTTAAGAATATTAAAAAAACAAAACAAAACAAAACAAAACAAAACAAAAAAAACATTCCCTTGACACCAGCAATACAAACACAGAAAAGTTGCATAAATCTCACAACAGTTAGAGCAGAGTCTCAACTCCATTTTTCCAAAGCTGAATAAGATAAATGAGATACTTAACCTCTGGGTCCATGTAGTCTCCCTCTGAAAACTGTAAAAGATTAAACCTGAACTTCCTTAAAACACCACTCAATAAATCTGTTTTCAGCCTAGTAAAGTATATTCTACAAGTTACTACAAACACTTTTATCTATGCTGATAATGGAAGGGTAAAGTCTTGAAAACAAAGCCATTTATTAATTTTAATTAAAGACATTTACCACTTTCCTCCCACAAATATTTAGATTTCTTTTTACTTAGATCTAACCTGATAGCAGGAGTTTAACCTCATCTCTAGAAAATTTCATGAAACTGGAAACACTAAGAGTGTATTGTATTGTGGGACAGTATGATTAATAAGCTGCTTTTATAAATCTTGGATAAAGTAAAAATACAGGTAATTAAAAAATTAAAATTAATAGGAAGTCTAATATTTGCCCTTCAGTATTTTAATTTTGCTAGTCCATTTCTTCTTTTTCAGCTTATCGTGGGTGGAGTTGGTAAGGCGGCCCACAGAGGAGGTGCTTGGTCACAGATGTCACTGACTCATTCTTTGATGTTAAGCATGTGAGCAAGGACCAAGGGGCGTTTTCTGTTTAGCTAAGCATACCATTGAAAGGATACAGAGGTCACATTTGTATACTAACACCCTAAAAATAGGAGGCACTGTGGGGTGCCAAGAGCATCTAGAAGACATGGACCATAGAAGGGACAAAGAGGAGTACCAAGAGTTTGAGGAAGGAAGCCTATAACATACTCCAAGACATGATCCTAGACATCTGACTAGGGGGATGCAGGGCTTAAGTAACAGATTCACACAGGAAAGCTGAGATCAGACGGGGTGTAGGGAACATGTCCCACTCAAGCCATAATACTCTGAGGTATTGGTTTGACATTCAGAAAGAGTTGCTAATTCCAAAATTTCCAACGTAACATACATTTGAAAGTATTTTGTAAACAAGTTCTCTGAGGTAAAAACTTCAGAAAAACCAAACCAGAGAAAGTAGGTGGGTATAATCTGCCCTAAACTGTGTGTACTATGAGCATGGGTGGGGGTTACACATAACGATGAGAAGCAAGGGGATGGGTGAATAAGAGCAGGCACCTACACAGAAAGAAATTCAGATCAAAGTAACTACATGACAATTGGAGGAACTCTGCTCATCAGACAGATATGCTTGATAATTTTAATTGTCAGAGAGAGTCGATCAGTCTGCATAAAGTCAGTATAGAAAAATTTCTATTACTGATTTTAAAGAGATTTACTTCATTTGCATCGTTACAAAAATACAAAATAAAGAGTAACATGTACTCATCAAGAAAATGAAGATATATCTTTACTATTCAGTTATTCTTCAACAAGTTAAATGTGTTTGCATGATGATAAAGTTACTAATATACTTATCAAGCTGTAGAGTAGAATGAAAGAGGGTCATGTTAGAAGAGTCTAGAAAGGTGTTTATGATATTCACTAAGCTTGATAAAAGGGCAGGCTGTTCTTAATACAGAACTCCCGTGACAAACAATATCTAGGGACATTCCAGTGACATTTTTCTTTACTGCTAGGAGGAAGCCAATCATCTTCATTATTTACATTATTGCTACAAAATGTCTCAGAATTCTAAGCAACTGAACAACACAAAAGGGTCGTGCAAGGCATCAGCGCTGCTGGAGACGAAGCTAGTGCTCATTACTTCTGAGTTCGTGACTGTAGCTTTAGCAAAGGAAGCTCGAAATAAAGTACACGGTTTAAAAGGCTGTGTGAATTAGGAACTGTGTTCATACAATTGTTAGATTACCCAAATCACTAACATCCTACAGCAGAATCAGTGACACAACATTTTTGAGTTTTATAAAAACAACAAAATGAGATACTGTTGAATTTATAAAATACTGGCTGGTATTTATGTGACCACAGTAAAACCACTGGTGAAAAACATATTGAAAGTAGAAAGCAATGAAGCAATATGATGATCTTGGATATCGAGATCAATTAGGTTAATAATGTTTACTAGCTTCATAAAATACAGATAAGACTCTATACACTATGAGGAGAAATGAATTTAATCTGAGTATGTATGAGTAATTAGGTGTTTGTGTGTGTTTACCACGTGAAATGCTTTGACTAAAGTATCTCACAACTGCAACCCCCTCACTCAGGATGCTGAAGCAGGAGAATTGGTGAAAGGTTGAAGCTGACCTTGGCTGCATAAAGATATTTTGCCTTAGAAAAACAACTCAAAATAGGAAGGAAGGAGAAAGGGGCATGGAGGAAAGAAAGGAAAGCATTTTGTACCTTTTCTCTATCTTTTCCCTCGAGGTACTATAGAAAAATATATTTGCAGTTCATATGAAGGAAATGATAGAGATTCTCCTTTCCAGTGAGCTCATGCATTGTCTATTAAATATTTAATTTCAATGATTGGATTCATTCACCAAGGAGAAATTGAAAGGTTCTTCCAATTAGATTCCAAGTGTCCCTGAACTCTGCCACTTCCAATTCCTCAATACTGTTTAAAGTGTTTGCTTTTTGCATTGTCATTGTTGAACATTAAATGAACCAATTACAAAAGCCTAGATGAGTTATGACTATCCACATCACACTCTTGCCTGCTGGAGGTGAGCCAATCCCACACATCCGTTCTAATTTTTCAGTTTATTCACTTGTGTGCATGTATGTGCTGGTTTCTGTTTGTGCTTGTGTATGTGTGTGTGTGTGTGTGTGTGTGTGTGTGTGTGTGTTTGCATACAACAGGACTTAAAACTCAGGCTCATGTTATTCTTAGTCAAATGTTCAGCCACTGAGCTACATCCTGTCTCTCACCACAACACAAAAACAAACACATTTGATATTACCAAGTGCAAATAAATGGTTTCTTTCATAAGCATACTGTCTGTTTTAACTTTGGGTGTATGCTAATCCTACGTTTTCCTATTTCCTACACACACACCTACATTATACAATCATAATGGGCATATGTGCCCCCCACATCTCTGGCTATTCTGCTCTCTTCAATCCTGTGACATTTCAATTGCTTCTGTAGAGAAGTCCCCCCTGAGTCACACAGCTGATACAGTCTGGAGCTGACCAGACACTTCTATTATTAGGGTCTTTGGCTCCCACCGTTTGTAAGTACATTTCTTTTCTTGTCCCTGAAAAGTTGCACGGTACGCATCGTAGACGATGAAATTATTTCATTGACCACTTGTTCAGTTTGTACAGTTTTGTGGTGAAAAAATATATTTTGAGAAATTGAAGATGACAAAAATAGTTTATAAATCCACAGTCTAAGATTAAAATACAGACACAGGGAAATTCCTGATTCAGTAGCATTCACAACAATTGTAGTGAAATTTTTGAAATATATGGAGATTACAAATTATTAAATAAATGTCACTTGGTGACAGAGAAAAAAAATCTGTTGCAACATAATGATATAAACTGTTACCACAGCCCTCACTAAACCAAAGCCACATGGGGAATTAGAGAAAAATGTGGACAACTGTGTTCTCATAGAAGTTAGCTATTCTTCATTGAGACTTAAATTCAATGAGGAATACAAACAGAACAAATATATTTATATATTTAACTACATAAAAGTTAAAATACTCAGTAGTGAATGGATATGGAAATCTTATGCCAAATTTCATATAAATAGATTTGTGTTTACGTAAACAACACAAGAGTACATTGAATACTTTGAAATACATTTAAAAATTCAAACTTTATATCTTTGCAATTGACAAAATATTCGATTAATATAGAGACTGTGCTACAGACTTTCTGAGATCCTGACATTGTTAATGAGTCTTGGGCTGACTGCCTTTGTACTAGACTTTTTTAAGGAGCTTTTGACAAAAACTTTTCAAACAATATATTGTTTCACTCTTACACAAATGAGAACATCTGTTTACTCCTCATGCCTCTGAAGATGCTTACTTATGGGGAAAGATCAGATTGACGTAGTGATATTTATAAAATACCTGGATTTTGTAAGCAGTTTTAAGAATTTCTGTGGCATATTCTACTGAATGTGAAAATGCTGGCTGTATCTTTGGGTCTACAGGAATCTTCCACTGTTACTGTAAGAGGTGAAATTATTTTCTTGACTTTGAAACCATGTATTTACTTGCCAGCATCCAGAAAATTATGACAATCTAATACTGATTTGCAAGTAGAGCACATCTGAGACTTTCTTCCATTTTTGAAAATTAAAATATGGAAGACAGGATGTATTTCTGAGATATATGGTACTTTTCTTATGTACAAAATTCTGGAATTAATTCCCAGAGTCAAAAATGGAAAGTAAGCTACATGTACAATTTACCAGTGTACCTGCAAGAAACCTTCAATTTAATAAGCATTGCAACTTATGAAAGCTGTGGAACAAGAAGTTAGCGTTCCTTACCCAGCGAGAAGATAAACACATGAATAAGGCAACAAGAAAGTCAAGTGAAAAAATTTGTGAGTCAAACGAGAGTACAAAAGTGAAGCAGAATTGTTGATATCTCAGGTCAAGAAGAAAGTTTACATCAAACTTCCAAAGTGGCAATTTTGGAGAATAGCATCATTTTTTTCTCTTATTTGAAATGATTGAAACAGCAACTGTTTGTGAACATAACTTGTGAAATCTTATGTAAATGATAGAGAAATATCCAGTTCTGCATTAACATATATACATAGCACTAGCAAATAGAATTTAGCACAGAAATGCAAAATGTTTACTAGCTTGGCGGTGCAGCGAAGTGTTACATTACACTATAAAATTATGTGAGAACAGTTTTATCAACATTTCTAAGGAATTTGAAAAGTCGTTTATGCCATTAGTTATGTGGAAAAACTGACAGTTTCTTCATCTAGCAAGTGAAGTGTGTTGACTGGATAATTGAGAACGGATATGAATTTTTTGTTTTGTTTTGTTTTGTTTTTATCAACCAATTTTGATCCTTGACAGTTTCATACATGTATATATTGTATTATGATGACTCTCACACTCCTCCCTCATTTGTCTTTCTCCCATCCCCATCAGTCCTAACCCATACCTCAATCACCAGTCCCCCTCCAAGGTTCTTGGCTTTGGTTTGGTTTATGTCCTATTTAGTTTCATCACAGGGTTCACGTGAGCGTGTGTGGATGCACAAAGTGGAGCATGGTATGTTTACTAGTCAATACACAACAAATAGTAAATGAATCTCCCTTCTCCTTGAATCTATCAAGTAGCAAATAGTCCATCCCTGAAGGGTAGGACCATATCTGAATGGTGGAGAGATTATTCTTGTGTTGACATCTACAACTGCAGTGACTCCTGATTTCAATGGCTTTCTTGTGAATTAGATGACATTCTGAGCCCTTCTCCCTGTCTTCTGGTTTTCACATTCTTTCTGTCCTAGCTTCTACAATGTCTCCTGAGCCTTAGAGGGGATAGAATAAATGTTTTTTTTAATTAAAATTGATTTTTAATTGTCAAAGTCTTGACAGGAGTCTTAAAGAATGCAGAAAGTATTAGAGAACAGTCACCTTTTGAACTTTTATGTAAGGAACATCTTCATACACACTGTCTTGTGACCTCAGAGCTATGCAGCTTTATCAGGTGAACATTGTCTTGTGAACCAGCTATTCTACAATCAATTAGTACAAAGATTGTCATCTGTTCATGATAAATTTTCTTAGAAGGTAAAGTTGAACACATATAAACATTTTGTCTCATAATATCTAAGTTTGTCATATAAAGCAAAAACAAAAGAGACTAGATTGCCAGTGAAAAAAATGTAGGTGAATAAAATAGATACAGGAAGGAAAATAAAAACACAGGCAAGAGGTTAAGTCAGAGAAATAGATGAATTTTCCATACTGTCTCAAATTTTTATTACAACTAAATTTTGGTATATACTCAAGCATATTTATAGCAAATTTTTTATTTACTAAAATTCACAGAATATGGGCTATTATTTAAAGCTCAAATGATAATAGCTAACATGTTAATTTTCTGGAGTCATGAAAAAAATCTTAATAACAAATATAAAAGAGGCATTTGGGCTTGAGAGATGATACATTCAAGAGGTTAGAGTGCTTGTAGTACAAGAATGAAGACAGGAATTTGAACTTGCAGTAACATATGTAAAGAAAGCCCAACATGGTCTCATCCTTCCTAGCACTCATGTTCCAGCCAATAAACTCAGCCCAATCTTGTTGACATTCCAGATCAACAAGATACCCTGTTTGAAGACAGTAAGACAGAGAACAATAGAGGAAGCCATCCCATGTACTTCTCTGGCTTTGTATGGATACACATGGATGTGCACACTCACACACTTGAGTGAATGCACTGCATGTTCAAACGATAACACATATAAATCCCAAGAAAGAAAGAAAAAAAAAAGAGGAAACATTTCATGTTTCCTCTTTTATTTAAGAAAAATTACCTCCTAGAATCAGTAAGTCTTATTTGGATATTCTTGAGTAATTTTAATATCAAGTGAGCAGTCAATATCTATTAAAACCATTTTGAAATGTTGAAGTAGAGATAAGATTAAATATACAAGCAGCAATAAAGACTTGTAAGTGTATTTACCTTTACTCACAGATTCTTTTGAACAGTGTTATATTTCTAACACACTGAAAAAATATAATGGTACAAAGAGCATGTGATAATGTATTTTAGTGTCTCAACTGCGTCTTCTACTATATGGTTTATAGCAACATTGTTCATTGTGAGTCTTTCAATTCTGCTTTCTCTAATAGAATTATTCATGAATAAAACCATTTCCACATTCTCAAGTGAATTTTTCCCAGAAAAAAAAACAATGTTAAATAACTTTCAAGTTATGAAATTCAGAATCAGGAACTCAGTGCGTTTGGCTCACAATAAAAAAGAAGGTATAGCTTATCATGCACGATCCTGATCGAACGATTAACTTCCAGTAATTTTAGTAAATTGGTGAAAATCAGAAAAAATAAAAATTATGGAAGTCCAGAGTTGTGTTATGGTGTCATAGGCTGAATTTGAACTCTAAGTAACTGGATTATAAATTAAGTCTCCAGGACAGTAAACCTTTCATGTATATTCAAGCGTTGGTTTCTGACTAATGAATCATGACTACATGCATTAACTCTCATGCACTGCTCGTCAGTGCAGGACAACGCCAATGTTTTGTGTTGTTCCAATGCTTAGTGTTTTGCAAACAATACTAAATATAATGTACACTGGAGATTTTGACTAAGCAGAGACAAAGTTATGTACTAACCCCATCCCAAAACTAGCTTTGGATTATGATTTTGTTCCACATGCTTATATATTAGGATTAAAATTAATTAAAAAATTAAAGTTGTATTAATTTTTTTCTGTATGTATCTAAATGCCCATAGAGAACTTTAGATGATCATACATAGCAACATGATAAAGAAAATTATTATTACCAATGAGGATAGTTTAAAAAGAAACTAATAAAACTGTATGCCAATTTTACCTTTATGTTTATGTTATTCTCTGTGTCCAAATTGGAGAAATTGGACACAATATTACCTGGAAAACTGGGCAACAGACTTCATAGATAGTTTTCTTGGTTTACTGTTGCATTCATGTCTTTAGATACTACTGACTATGAATGACATTGCTCTAATACATCAGGGGTTAGAAGATGCAACAAGAAGCTAGGAGGTGTATGACTTATGCAGGTGAAAAATTGATTTTTTTTATCCCAAGTATGAAAAAGTAAGTTGACTATCTCTGCTTCATATGTTTTCAAGGAAACATAGCATTAGGTTACTGTATCAAAAGGTATAAGCCATTTGAGCAGAAAAAAAAATGTACATATAAACTAGATAAAAATATTTGCATCTTGTCCCTAAACTTTACAGTCTTCTTGGAGAGTAGTCTAACTCCCACCTAAATTTAATTAACTTCATAGATGTAGTCTAGAAGATTCTTTTGGTTTAATTGTGGGGAATTGAAAACATAGTATCACAAACTTTGACCTAAAGGAAAAAAAAAAACAATTCATTTCCTTCCTTTCTTTAGATTTTTAAGTCAACATTTAACATACTATTTATTTGGATTCTTGGCATTTAATTTCTTGAGTTCTCTATAATTTATGGATATTAGCCATCTGTCAGACATGGGGTTGGTGAAGATCTTTTCACAATCTGTAGGTTGCCATTTTGTTCGAATGACAGTGTCTGTTGCCTTACAGAAGCTTTTCAGTTTCATGAGGTCCCATTTATTGATTGTTGGTCTTAGAGCCTGAGCTGTTGGTGTTCTGTTCAGGAAGTTGTCACCTGTGCTGATGAGTTTGAGGCTTTTCCCCACTTTCTCTTCTATTAGATTCAGTGTGTCAGGCCTTATGTTAAGTTCTTTGATCCACTTGGACTTAAGTTTTGTGTAAGGTAATAAGTATGGGTCTAATTTCATTCTTTTACATGTCGACACCCTGTTGGACCAGCAGCATTTGTTGAAGATGCTGTCCTTTTTTTCATTATATGGTTTTGGCTTCTTTGTCAAAAATTAAGTGACCATAGGTGTGTGGATCTATTTCTGGGTCTTCAGTTCGATTCCATTGATCCACTGGTCTGTTTTCTATAAGAGTACCATGCTGTTTTTATTACTATTGCTCTGTAGTACAGCTTGAAATCTGGGATTGTGATACCTCCAGATGGTTTTGTTTTGTTTTTTAATTGTACAGGATTGATTTAGCTATTCTGGGTTTTTTGTATTCCATTTGAAGTTGAGAATAATCCAATCAAAAAATGGGTAACAGAGCTAAACAGAGAATTCACACAAGAGGAATCCCTAATGGCTGAGAGACACTTGAAATGTTTAGCATCCTTAATCATCAGAGAAATACAACTCAAGATGACTCTGAGATACCATCTCACACCTGTCAGAATGGCCAAGATAAAAAACTCAAATGACAGCATATGCTATGGAGATTGTGGAGAAAGGGGTACCCTCCTCCATTGCTGGTGGAAGTGCAAACTTGTACAACCACTATGGAAATCAGTCTGGCGATATCTTAGAAAAGTTGGAAAAGCTCTACCTCAAGACGCAGCCATACCACTTCTGGATATACATCCAAATGATTCCTCACCAAACCACGAGGACATTTCCTCATCTAGGTTCATAGCAGCTTTATTTGTAATAGCTAGAAACTGGAAACAACCCAGATGTCCCTCAACCGAGGAATGGATTAAAAAAAAACAAAAACAAAAACAAAAAACAAAACTGTGGTACATCTACATGATGGACTACTACTCAGCTATCAGAAACAATGAAATCATTCAATTTGCAGCCAAATGGATGGAACTAGAGAAGCTCATCCTGAGTGAGCTAACCCAGACTCAGAAGGATGCACATGGCATTTATTTACTTATAATCGAATTTTACTCATATAGTACAGGATAACTATACTACAACCAATGCACCAAAGGAAACATGAACATAGACTTTGTTTCCTGTCAATGAGACACTTTGCCCTAGTGGTGCTGCCTTGTAGGCCTCCAGTGTATGAGGATGGTCTTAGCTCTCATATGACTGCTGAACTGGGGTGGGGCACTGATATGTAGGGACACTCCACTTGGGAGGAGGAGGAGTGGGATGGAAGGGATAAGGGGTAGAGAGTGGAAGGGGTGGAAAGAGGACACTGTAATGGAGATGTAAGTTGAAATAATAAATAAACAAACATAAAAAGCATACTATTTATTTTTATAATCTTTATTTTTTGAAATTATAATTACCCTTCTCTTTCTTATTCTCTGCATTCATACTCCCTCCCTCCCATACTTTCACTCAAATTCATGGCCTCTTTTTCTTTTTGCTACATATGTACATTCATAAATACAAGCAATCATATTGTTCCTTGTTGACTTTATTTAGAAGTTTATCGTGAGTTTGAATATTTCATGTGGGCATCTCTTTTTAAATTTCATTCATGTGTGAATACAATGATATAAACTGTTGCTGAAATAGCTACTATCCAGGTTAAAGCATATCTTCATTGTTCCTAAAGCAGCTCATGCTTTTTGCAGTGTGTATGTGTAAATTGTCTTGTGGTGAGGGCAGTGTATAACAGATAATCAGTAAAGATGTAATATCACTTACCCACCCTCATTAGCTTGAATGTGCCTTGTATTACTTTTGCTTAACAAACTCATTGAGGAAGTTACTGATTTCATATCATATCATATGAGTGGGATATTCGCAACACTAATGCTAGTTCTGTATGTAAATCCTCTGTGTAAGCATGAGAAAAGTACTCCAAAGTTTGTGACTTAATCTTTTGTTTCCCTCTGAGATCCTTCAATACAGAACTACAAATTTAAATAAGGAGTAGAGACATAGTATTAAGTATCTTTCTGCACTCAGAGGAAGATGAATTGTAATGGCTCAATCCCCGGATAATACATTGAATACTAATCTGATGACAGAGTTTGGAAATCAGCCAAAGCAGTGCCTGCATCCTGGTGCTTTCTGTCCTGCTGTCAGAATAATGCAGAGAGGAAAGGGGGACCCAATTAATTGTGCCTGCTCATTCTACTCAACTTGCTTCAAACGTGTTTGTACCTCAAATATAAAGGTAATTTCTCTCACCTTCCTTACCATAAACATATGCTGAATATTTATCTCACTGATTGATATCCACCACTACGCTTTGAGGTAGGTAATGCAGATCATATTCAAACATAAGCAGGAAAAGGCAATCACAACGAGGAAATGACTTGTGTCTGCAGTTTTCACTTACATCTCTTTATTGTGGTTCCTTGTTCTCTAGGCAGCTTGGAGAAAATAAATAGTCTTGGAGCATTAGAGGCTACTTTCAGGTGGTTTTGGTTTGCAGAATAAACACCCACAAGATTGCTCTGTATCGCATGGACTCACAGGGCTGGTGTAAATAAATTCAAAGGGCAAATGGATAAAAGGTCAGAAGATAGACATTATTAAATACTTTGCTGATATACAATAGAGAGAAAAAACAGTTTCCAGGGGAAATAAGCACCTCCTTCAAACTTGGCCACACTGTTGAAAGGAGCCATGGACCCCAGAATAATAGGAGGAAAGAAAATGTTGCAGAATCCTTTTACCCAGCTCTCCTTCTCCATCTTTGGCAGTCAGAGACCAGATGGGTTAGCATCACTTCCTGAACCCCGATCAGTTTCTTCTTTCAGGGTGGATGATTTGGTCATTATACCATTCTCCACATCTCTCACTGTGTATTATTCAGTTGGAATAAAGCTCCATGCTATTGCTGCCGAATAAGGTGATTTCCCTGACTCACTGGCGTTGTCCATTTCCTTTGCTTTAAGTGAGATCCAGGCATAGATTTCCACATGATCTTGCAAAGTTTATACTGACTGTTGTTAATAAATAGGATTTTAACATAGCGTATGAACTTCAATGAAAGACCGTGGAATAATTATACCTGCGTTTGTGCTCATAATGTCCAATGGACCTCCTAAAAACTTAACACATTGTGTAAATACACTTTCTAAAACACTGAAAAGGATGACTCACAATGGTTACAAGGAAGGTCACTAGGAAGTCACACTGGGGTAGCAATAGGAACAGTGTGAGCTCAGAGAAGATGAAAGTCCTCAGAGAATCCACATGCCACAGAGGAACTCTGCTTCAGAAGGCAGAAATATTCTTAGACTCAACGTGGATTTCATCTCAACAGCCAATACAAACGTTAGTTTCTATCAATCTCTTGGTGGTCAAGCTATGTACAAGACCAGTCCTTTAAAATATCTGAGGGACATATAGTATATGTAGTCCCTAACCCAACGTTGTAAAATTTACAAAATGTCAGTTCTGTCATGGATCACCATACGTGTAAACCATCAAAACTACTGACTTCAATGAAGAGAATATGCAATCAGCCCCAATGGCCCAGAACCAAAATGTGTTCAAAGTATCAAACAACCTATATCTACTGTAATATAGGTCCAGCATATAGATTAAAGATGGTTCAAATGGAATTTCACACAAAATGACAATTGCTAAGATAAATAATATATTAGATAAGTATATAATAAACAGTGTTATGGAAGAAGTTGATGAATTAGAAAACAACATATGCTGTGTGGAATGAATTTCCCACCAAAATGAATGTGTGTATATAGGATCTGTAAGTTGTGGAACCACATGTAGGGAAGTGAGTAACTTCACGTAGTTGAAGCTCCCAAAGAAATAAGAAAGACAGAGAATAGTTAATGAACACTGAGCACTTTCAGGAAGCTTAACAAGTATAAGTAAGAAATATAAAGCAATGTTAGTTACCATGGCACTGTTGAAGAAAAATTTGAAGAAAGAAATTGTTTTCTAAACTGTCAGAGGAAAAAAACAGAATGAAATGATTTGATCATTTCACCTCAATATTCACTTAGTATGATGTTTTAGAGCTATATACTCAATGAAGACAGTCCTTTAACATGTAGAAGGAAAGAGACTGTCAGATAAACTCTTGGAGTCTTTACCATCAACACGTGTTCACTTTGGAAAGCAGTGAATCACGTCATATAAAAAATAGGCAATACCAATTGCTGACCCTCAGTCATTGAAGAGAAAAAACACCTGTCCTGGGTCCTATAGAAAACAGAAGGTCTCTCAGAACACCTAAATATTTGAAAGACAATTAACCATCCAAACAAACATGAGAGCTATGTAAAATAAAACTTATAATACATATAAAAACAATAAATTATGGCATCATAGTGCTACAAATCAGAATCGGGAAGAAATAGGAATAATACAAGATTTTTGTATTATGCATGTCATTTTATAGTACCATTTTAAGATAAATTGTGAAGGCTTTCATTGTCCTAAACTGATATCGAACTTTTAAATTATTATTTATCACTTATTTATTTATTACTAAATTCACTTATAACAAACACCAACAATTTCTTAACTATTAATCCTATAAATTCCTAAAACCCCTTTAACCTATCCACTAAACCTATTGATAATTATTTTTCTAACCTTTTAGAATGATACAGTCTCTGGGGCAGGTCCTCAGTCGTCAGGAACACAGTCTTTGTTGTAGATTCTTTAACACACTTAGCAGTCCTTTTTCTGGATCTCTCAGATGCAGGTTCGTCAGGGTAAGTTGGTTATTGCAGTCTCACCTTAAATAAGGCTTCATGCTTTCTTCTCTGTGGGAGACCCCAGCCTTCTGCAGGCCAACTTACTTCGTTTGAATCAGGAACTCAGCTGCTCTGCCTCAGTCCTTAAAGCCAGGCACAGTTTCCTTTAGGCCACTGTTCCGACAGATCAAACCCCTCTAGGCAAAAGCTGAGCCACAGGGTTTAGTCCTTGGCCTTTTGGTGTCTTGCTCAGGCTTTCTTTGCTCACCAGCTTCTTTCTGCTTCAGGGAAATCTGGCCATCAAATGATGGCCAGCACTTTTTCAGCAGGACTCTTGGAGCTCTCTAACATCAGGAGCCTCTTCCCTTTCTTGGCTCCATGCACTGTCCTTAAATAGGAGGAACTCTGTTTCAGCTTAATTTGGGCTCCGCCCACTTAGCAGCTGAAAACAATGTCAGGCCAGATACTTTGTTTCTTCAAGTCCATTAAGTCTTTCCTGTTTTCCTGACTTCAACCTTGTTTTTCCGTCTATTGAGTCTTTCCTGTTTTTCCTGACTTCAACCTTGTTTTTCAGTCTATTAAGTCTCCTGTTTGTTTCCTGTTTTTAGTCCACATGCTGATAATGCTCTTCCTGCCCCAAATTAAGAGACAGTATCAGAAACCCCTATATATTTTCTAAATCTAATTTATCTAACCCCCTACACTAAACTCTAAAACAATAGATGGAATGATAAAAAAAGCCATAAATAATAAATAGGCAATAAGATGATTTTGGTGATAATTTTGAAGTACTCAGTTTTAAACAAAGAAAGAAGGAAATAGCAAAACAAAACAAAAAAAAAAAACAAAGAGGGATAAATACTAAATAATAGGTGGCTGACTCAAACCTAATGGTGTTATTTCTTGATTTCAGTATATGCTGTCTCTTAGCTATTTAAAGAATGTGGGAGAGGCAAGATTGAGGCCAGTAAGAATGCTCAGCAGCCAAGCATGTCTTCCTTGGAATCTCAGTGACCAGAGTTTCCTGCCTAGAACTGCCCTTGTAAAGGTGGAAGGAGAGAAGGAGTCTCATAAAGATGTCTTCTTATCGCCACATGGGGATGACCTTATGCACACCCACACACATACATCATGCACATATAAGTGAGTACATATACAAAATAGTAACTATAATTTTAAAAGGTAAGAATGGGGCTGAAAAGATGGCTCAGTTGTCAGGAGTGCTGCTTGGTCTTCCAGAATTGCCCAAGACAGCTGCCAGCAACTATGTCAGTCAGTTCAAAATTCCCTATAACTCCAGCATCAATGAATCCAATGACACAGGTAGTGTACATTCACAAAGACATATATCATAGTACATATAAATAAATATAAATATAAAAAATAAAGTACCTTATGAGAGTAGATTATGTGCAGTGTATACATAATAATTTATAAATACAAAGCCAAAAACAAGGGATAAAAAACACAGTTAAAGGGATTTTTAATGTAAGAGAACAACATACCACTGAACCATGCATGATATATATGGGTTTAAAATCCCAAAGGGATTTCTTGGAGGAAATATTGCAGCATTTTTTTCTTCCCTAAAAGAGGAGGGTATCAAGGCCAAAGATGCTACAGAATAAGAAAAAAATTTTTTGAGAATATAAGTTGGTGTACCTGCATCATCATAACTATTCTTAATTCAAACAATGCATTTTAGAATAGTCCTTGACATTTGAATAAATATTTGTGCAATCTCCCAGCTCTCTTTAATAGCACTGCTCTCTGTCCTCTGATTAAGGAAGTGCTCTATATTATGTAAGCACCTCAACTAAAATGAATTGAGATGCACCAAGTTTACATAGACCACATTCATGACTTTGGAATCTTAATAGTTCAAGTAGAATTGGCCAGAAACTGCACAGTTCACATGCAGGTTGTCTTTGTGAAGAAGCCTGTTAGCAAGTATTGCACTGGGAAGGTTAACCTTTCAGACAGTTTATTTAGCACACTACATTTTTAAAAAGACAAGATGTTGACAAAGCCATAACCAAAAATCCATTAGTGCAAAAAAGCTAATCCTGCCAACTGGTTAATTGAATGAGACGTTTAGCAAGGCCACAGTTTGTGCTAAGAAGCTGAAGGGAAAATGCCATTTAAACAAGGCAGAGCTGAAATACGCACAAATACCAATATTTTGATAGCTAAAGAAAACACATGAGGTAGAAGTGCATGCATTATGAATATTAAAATAACTTTCACAGGATAATCTCACATTCTCCAGATGTTTTACAACACAACACACAAACATTAACAGCACTTTCCCTGAAAGGCTCTGACCCATGTGCTTCCCTAGGCTTCTGATGTTCTAGAATCTGCATTTAAATGCTAAGCCCTACCTGCTATCCAGCGCTTGAAGGCTTTGCATAGATGTATGAGCCTCACCACAAATGGGCCAAGTTCTGCACAAGTGCAAAGAGGGATGTGTCTCAGGGGAACAATCTAAATGACTGACACACACACAAGATTAATGAGAACATGTGCTTTCTCTATGATTTAGTTCCAATGTCTTGTGATAAGAATGCAGGTAGAAAGCACATATTTTAGACTTTAAGATACAGCACATTTCAAGAGACATTTAAATGAAACAATACTGTTCAAATACCAACATACGTTTCTGAAGAGCACTTTTGAAAATGACCCTTTGTTAGCCTCTTTGGGTCTGTGGATTGTAGTACAGTTTTTCTATACTTTATTGCTAATATCCACTTATAAGTGTGTCTTTCTGGGTCTGGGTTACCTCACTCGGGATGATATTTTCTAGTTCCATCCATTTGCCTGCAAATTGCATTATGTCATTGTTTTTAGCAGATAGTAGTGTTCCAGCATTCCATTGTATAAATGAACCACATTTTCTTTATCCATTCTTCATTTTAGGAACATCTGGGTTGTTAATTGTATCTGGCCATTATAAGCACAGCAGCTATGAACACAGATGAGAAAGTGTCCTTGTGGTATGGTGGAGCATCTTTTGCGCATATGCCCAGGAGTGGTACAGCTGGGTCTAAAGGTAGAACTACTCCCAATTCTGAGAAACCATAAGATTGATTTCCAAAGTGGTTGTGCAAATTTGTACTTCCCCATAAGGGGCAATAAAATAGATATCAGAAGTGGATGAAGAGAAGAAACTGGGTGGGAGATGGAGTGAGGATGGGAATGAAGGTGGAGATCAGGTGTGAGGAGACCAGGGATAGGAGGCAAAAGGTCTGAAGAGAGAAAGAAAACCAATGTAGGGGGTATCTGTGGAAGAAGCTGGAGACCTGGGATAGGGTAAGCTCCTAGGAGAATATGGGGTGACTCTAGGTGGGACTCCTAGCAGTGGGAGAAATGGAGACTGAAGTGGCCACATCCTATAACCAGGAAGGAATTCCAGTGGAGGGAGGAGGACACCAACCCACCCACAAACCTTTGATGCAAAATTTACCCTGCCTACAAAATGTGCAGGGATTAGATAGAGCAGAGATTATGGAAATGGTCAACCAATGGGTGGGCTATGGGAGAGAATCAACACCTGACATCATTTTTGATACTCTCCTATGCTTGCAGACAAGAGCCTAGCATGACTGTCCTCTGAGAGGTTTTACCCAGCAGCAGATTGAAACAGGTACTGAGACCCATAATCAAACATTAGACAGTTATCTGGGAGTTTGTGGAAGAGCTGGTGGGAAAATAATGGGACCTGGAGGAGATAAGAACTCCACAAGAAGACCAAAAGAGACAACTAACTTTGGCCCATGGAGGCTCACAGAGACTGAACCACCAACCAAAGAGCATGCATGGACTAGACCTCGGCTCCCTCACTTATGTGCATGATGGGCAGCTTGGTCTGCATGCTTGTCCCATATCAATTGGAGCAATGGCTGTCTCAGACATGGACTCTGTTGCCTGCTTTTGAATCACTTTCCTCTAGTTAGACTGCCTTGTCTGGCCTCAGTGATAGAGGATATGTTTAGTCCTGATGCAGTGCCAGGGGGGTTGGTATGGGGTACAGTGCTCCCCTTCTTGAAAAAGAAGGGTGGGGCTGGGACTGGGAGGAAAGAAATGAGGAGGCTGCAATCTGGATGCAAAGTGAATAAGTAAATTAACTAATGAGGAGAAAAAGAGACCCTTTACTTCAGTCATCCTTGTGGAAGAAATAAAGAAGGAAAACAAAGACTTCTTAAAATCCAACGACAATGAAGGCACAACATACCCAAACCTACGGTAGACAATGAAAGCTGTGCTACGAGGAAAGTTCACAGCACTAAGTGCCTTCAAAAAGAAAATTGTGACAGCTCATATTAGAGAATTAACAGCTAAACTGGGTGAATTGGAAAAAAAAAAGAAGCAAACACTCCCAAGAGGAGCAGAAGGCAGGAAATCATCAAACTTAGGGCTGAAATCAACAACTTAGAAACAAAAAGAATGATACAAAGAATCAATGAAACCAAGAGTTGGTTCTTTGAAAAAATCAACAAAATAGACAGACCCTTAGCCAAATTAACTAAAAGGCAGAGGGAAAAATCTCAAATCAACAAAATCGGTCATCCCTGTGAAGTCTAAATATATACCAAGGACTCCCTGATCTCATCCTCTGAGCATCTTCCCACTGATGTCTCTATCTTGTTCTCCCGCCTTCATCTTTTTTTATATCCCTGTTCTAGAAGAATAGAAACAAAACAGAAAAACCAACCATATGTTTCTGAGAAAATCAACTTACTCCCCCCAGGTTATTTTTGTCTATTCACATGAATATGCTCATTTAATATGCTTAGGTCATACGGCATTGAGGATCATAGAAGACATACTTGAAAATCTCAGGGTCCTTTGATTTGAGTTGCTCCTAGTGACCTTCTATTTTACCGAGATTCATTTTCAAACACCCCAAACAACTCCAATTTGTTAGAGATTTAAATGCTGTATTTTTTTAATTGCTCAAAACTTCTCAGTCCACTGTTGTTTCTGTGTCTAGCTGAATGTCCAGTGATATGGTGCATTTATTTGGCTAATTTCTTTTGTCCTGTACATCACTATGTTGCATTGTTACTTTTGACAAACAGCACCTTTGCAGGATGAATTACAAGACATCATACCAGAAAGTTTTGTTTTTCATATAAAAATCTGCAAAAAATAATATTTTAATAACAGCAAAAATTCCATGCCCTGTAATGCTACTGAGATTCCATGTACAAGGTATTTATTCAAGTCTATATTGTTATCATATACATATTTTTTAAATCCTTTGTTTCTGTTTCTCTTTCAGCACTCCCCAAGGAAGTTTTCTATTTATCCAATATTCTACAAGGTGCACCTTTTGAGGACTTCACAGACCAAGCTTCCTAGTGTGACAAATGCAGACACAAAGGTTACGAGAGAGAGGAAGAATTTTTTTCTACATCAAAAGCATTGCAAAATGTCCACTGCAACTGTGTATGACACATTTTATCCTGGCATTCTGGAGACATCCTAGCTTTTCTTGAGTATGGTGAGTCTTGTTAGACACTTTGTAATTGTACTTGCAAATATGAATTTCATCATTGCAGTATGGTTCAAAGGAATGATGCATGCAGAGGTATCTCTCATATCACCTCACTCGGAAAACAGATGGAGTTTAGGTAGCATATTGTGAGCAATTACACAGAGATTGGTCCTGACAGTGCCTCTTTTCAACCCACACATACCTTAATGCTTATATAAAACAATCGCAACCTGATGGATGATTTTAAGAAAGCAGAAAAGAAATAGCATTAACATGACAAAACAAGAAGCAAAAATTGATCTAATCCAGACTTATAAACAAAGAGCCCTCTTCTAGACATAAAAGTATACCTGGCCATGGTAATCAGTTGAAAGGAAATTGTGTACTGAAACATAAACATCTATCCTGTTTTGAGACAAAGGAGAGATGGACAAGAGTACCTGTTGAGTTTTTTTCTCTCTCATGAAATCAGAAACAGGCTTAATCATTCATCTGGCAACAGCTGTGAGAAATGAAAAATTCTTAAAACGCTTATGACATTCTTTTTCTGTTATTTCAAGTGAAACTATCTACAAAGTGAAGGAGAATTAGACAGATAGGCAGAAGGGTGATACATGATAGTTGATAGACAGACAGAGAGATGATACATAACCTAAGCATTTAAAGTTATGCTGATTCAAATTAATTGTGGGCATTAACTTACAACAGAGACTGACTGGACTCATGATCAGTACAGAAAGGAAAATTATAGATATCAATCATGGCATTAGCCATCACCATACTTTTCGTGAGCTTACCAAGCTTGAATACTAAGAATAACATGATCATATTTATTTTCCTTTAATAGCAGATGGCCCATGAAAAATTAGAATTAGATAAATGTGAAGGTAGTCCACAATTAAAATATTTCTTTAAAATATCATGACATTGGTCATACATTTTAAGGCAAAAAATAATACATACATTGCATAGTAGATATACTCATATATACTTTCTCCATATACCACACTGAAGCAACTATATATGACCTATAAATAAGTTAAATATGATCAAAAACCACAACTATAATCTTATAAACATTGTAATGCATTTTTAAGGAAAAATTATTGGCTATTTATCTGTGATTGGAGTTTTTTATTTGAGAGCATGTTAAGAGCTGAAAATTACTTTCTATGTAAACATCTTTTTGACTTTTATAGACCAATCTGTACTACCCACTTAAATGGATTCGTTTGATATATTTATTCTTAAAATTCCTTGATGAAAAATTAAGCAATTAGCTTAGTTCCTACATTGCTAATTAATGAGCAATTTTCATTCTCACTGTTTATTGATGCGATGCGCACTCTACACCTGAGTAAATATTCTTCAGGCAGAACATCTCCATTAGATGATCATATGCCATCTATTACCAAGAACACAGTCATGTCTGGGCTGTTCAGGTCTGTGGCTGCCAGAAGTAATTGAGGCTTTGAGCTTCCAAAAGGTCAGCTGACCCAGGAATGACCTAACAGTTTCATCTCAGAGGGTCATTGTTCTTAAATGTCACAGTCATTAGAAGCCATTACAACTTCACTACATACCTTAGACTTGTCTTCAAATTATAATTAGAAAGCAAAGTAAAAATTCTCACTTTTATCAGGGGTTGGATTGCTTTCAGGTCAGTAACTTCGATGGGCCGTGTCAGTGCCTGAGAACAGTTTTTCCACTTAGATTTGAACATGCCCTAAATTACTCAGAGATAAAAAAAGAAAGAAAGAAAGAAAAGAAAAAAAGCATATCCACACTGAGCCCCTGCCTTGCTCTCTTGAGGCAAGGTCTCACTGTTTCCCATGCTGGTCTGAGACTTACTGTGTACCCCTGGGTGGCCTCAGACTCAATCTGGAGTCCAGAATGGCTTCAACATCACAGACAAAATTTGTTCATCGGTTTCTTGTTTCCTAGTAGCTAGGATTATAAGCAGTAGCAGTCATGTCCAGCTCCTTCATTTGAGGAAGCAAATACCATCATGACAAATAACCAAAAAATTGTTATGGAGACTGTTTATTATATCTGCATAGAAACAAAATATGAAACACAAAAAAGAAGGGTTTCCTCCTTTTCTTGTCTCTATAGAACCTTCTAAGGTAAAGGCAGTAAAATAAAAATATGCTTTGCCCACTCAGACTCTTGAGCAGGGCAAAGGCTAGGCATGGAAATGTGGGTAAGTCTCTCTGGACTTTGACGTATAAATGATTTGATGATTTTCTGCTGAATGATTATTTCCCAGTGTTTCTGATGCTCTGAATTGCAGCAGAGATGGGTACAGTATGGCGACCAATAAGCATGATTTTTCTTCTCATAACATAAAATTGTAAATTAATTTGTTCAGTGTGTGTGTGTGTGTGTGTGTGTGTGTGTGTGTGTGTGTGTGTGTGTG
>CAJQZJ010033015.1:902774-960680 GCA_907164525.1 Lophiomys imhausi | reverse complement strand
GTGTGTGTGTGTGTGTGTGTGTGTGTGTGTGTGTGTGTGTGTGTGTGCTGCATGCATGTGTGCCTGCATATAGTTGTGTGTATGTTATTAAGAAGATTCTGTGCACCTAAGAGAGAGGGCCTGCATCTTGCCTGGGATACACAGTAGAGCTGCTAGCCCTGGTGGGCTGAACAACTCAGCTTCCACCCAGGCCCAGGTCTAGGTCTCTGAGGTGGCCCACCCCAACATCCACCCCATCTATGAACTGCTGGAGCATATGAAGGAGCCAGTCCTGCAGATGCAAAGCTGCAGGATCTCAGAGACACAAGTCATCAGGATACACGAGCACAGTCTCAGTGAGGATCCAGTATTGATAGTGTAATAGAAGCCAGAGGCCTCAAACCAGATCAATGACTCACTGGAATGAACATTTGCAACTAAGGTTGTTTGGACAAAAGGGTGTACTGTGGGATATACCATAACACACCACAGCTTCAACAAGTTCCACGAGATTATTTTTTTTTCAAGTTTTACTTAAAAATAATTTTGGGAGGTGTTGCCAGGGCAGAGGGTGGATATGAAAAGATAGGAAATTGAGTGGGATTGAGGTGCACAATGTGAAATTCATAAAGAATTAATAAAATTAAAAAATAAATTAAGAACATCCCAGTGTAATGAATCCTCTTAGGACTATCCTCTCTGTTGCTCTATGAGCTACTGTTCATTCAAAGGTACATTACATAGTCACCTAATGTTTCTTTATTTTTCAAGCTATATATTTTTATTTCTCCCATTTCTACAGTGTGCTCTGAAAGGATTACATGATTATTTCTCTGTTCTCTATTTTTCAAAGTTTAGCTTGTGACCTGGAATGTGATTTGAGGAATCATATTGTGTTTCCTATGTGTTCTGTGTGATGTGTAGATATCTTCTGTCCAGTTGATGTTGGGCTATTTATTCCTGAGGACTTCTTGCAATTATTGATTTGGAGGACCTGTCCACAAGGGAGAATGTAGACTGAAGTGCCTGTTTGTGATCTTCCATGCCTTTAATGAAATATGAGACCTCACAATTTCATGTAGCAATATATACAATAGTTATGTCACTTTTTTCACTAACATGTGGTTGCTCTCATTTCTTCGGATTCACTTGGATTTGAAGTCTACTTTAGCAGTTACGAAGTTTACTAGAGTTTGAAATTCATATCAGTTTGTGTGGCCTCCACTTGCTTGATATTTAAAGATTTATCTCTGTTCCTTGATCTCTTTCCTAAATATGTTTGTTGAAGACTAAGTATATAACTGATGTGTTAAGGCCATTTATATCCAAGTCATAACTAAGAAGTGTTGGTTGTTGTTTATGATTTGTTTTTGTCTTGGTTGGCTTCTTAATTGTTAGATCCCTTCTCTCACTCTTGGCAGTTTTAGATTTTGCTGGAGAAAAGCAGAGATGCCAGGAGAAGATGAAGGAAGGTTTAAATGGCTCCACTGCCCACATCCATATTTTCTAACTTGGCTTTAGTTTTGCTGTAGGTAGTGGTAGTGATGTTGCATTGCCCATAAATTAAGATAAAAATTACAAATCTAATTTTCTTTCTAGTTCAATGTTGTGTTTTACTTTTTTCTACCCACATGATAGCATTGGTCTATAAGGCAAGGTGAAGAAAGTAGGATCTGTATATGTTCTCAACAATTGTGAACTGAAGTTTTTGGTAAGAACAGCAGCTACAACTGTGTAAAATATTTAGGGCTGACTGGCATATTCTAAAGAGGTAGAATAAGAGTTGGGAATTATATCAAAGGTTAATTCTGCCGATACATGCAATTTATTGAATTCTTCTTGTGTGACCTTACATCTATGGAATCATTAAGTTAATTATTTTGGAATGTTAAAGCGAATGTCTAATGCCCACCATCATAAATGCTAAGAATGTCATCAGAGAACAGTAGAGACATATTTTTGATGTAATCTTACAACTTTGTTAAACTAGAGTGTTTAGAAGATGCTTTGATTGATAATTGTCTTTCTTCTGTAACTATCAATATACCATGAAACTGTTACAGTGCTGTTTCATGTTCCTTTGAGTGACCTCAATCTGAGTGATGGGTCATATTAGAGTTACTATTGTTTCCCAATGTGGTAACCCATAGTTCCTGCAAATAACTAATCCCTTGGGGTGTGTAAGAAGCTCCATAAACTCACATTTATTACAATGTTGGACTTTGGAGAAATGGTCTGCATTGGTGCCAATCTAGGGTGAATAGGCATTTGTATTTATCTCCCAAGAAAAGCTAACAGAACATATTGTCAGTCATATTTGGTTCCAGAATAAAGAATCCTCTTTTAAAAAGAAGATGATGATGCTGTGACATACTCAGAAATGAACTGTAATAGAAAAACTGTTCAAGATAGAAAACTAAGCCATAAAGACTTGTAAAATACCATTGCAATATGCAGGAGACTGAACTTAGCTCTATTCTGAGATAATTAAATGGTTCACGCATTGGATTCTGTTCTTGCTAATTTGCTCTTATTGATATTCTTCTGGTCCTTCCTTATATAGGGATGGTTAAAAATATGTCATTGATGGCTTAACTTCTTATACAGATTCCTATATCTTTAAGGAATGGGTTGACTGGATTATATAATATAAACATCTCAATATGATTACATATTTTCTAAGATAAATGCCCTGATAAAGGGGAGATCAGAGGTCAGTGATTAAGAAGAAATCTGCATTTACCTATTCAAGCTAAAGGGAACTTAGGTCGTCTTTATTAATAGCTAACCATTCTATATTTTACAAAGTTTTCATAATTGTATATTACCTTTTTAGATGTAAAAATAGCATTGACCTTGCCAATTCCAAAAAAATCAGGTATGTTTTATATGACTAATTGCTTGATATGTATTCATAATGGGAAACTTTGAACAATAAGATTGTTAGGGCACACATGTATGGAGTATTATCAAATCCACATAATTAGAACCATAGTGTTTTTCAATACCATGGAAAGAAATATCAGGAGAACAGAAAGACTGTGTTAATTGAACATGTCCAAAAAAATGTTCATTTCCCATCTCATGGTTGAACAATTATTTTTCTAGTTACTGATAGTTCCAATTAAAAGTATGGATCAAGTTTTTAAAAGAAGACAAAGATAAAATTCTATATAATTTCACAAATACAGAAAAACTATAATGATGCTGAAATGTTTTTATTTAAGATTAATCAATAGCAAACCCCAGATTGAAGACCTTTTGTTTTGGGCAATAGGATGACAGAAAAAAAAACCATCTTTTCTGAAGCTCAGACCTTCTTACCCCTTTCCAGTGCATCACGCACATATCTTTTCTCCTTGTTTTTTTTTTTTTGTTGTTGTTGTTTTATGTTGGAAAATGCTAACTAAAAGTCTGTTGGACAGACAAGAGTTTACTTAGCTTATATGATATAGCTCATCATAGAGGGAAGCTGAGAGAGAAACTGAAGGCAGGGGCTGAAGTAGAGACTGTGGAGTTTGGCTGATGACTAGCTTCCATTCCCTGGCTTGTCAACTGTGCTTCTTGTAGAACTTAGACCCACATACCCAGGAATAAAACTGCCCACAGAGGTCAAGTGCCTTCTCTATCAAATCATAAATTTTCTACAGACATGTCCATAGGTCAATCTGATGAAACTTGTTCTTCTACTGAGCTCCTTTCTTTCTGGGAATGCCAAATTGACAACTGAAGCAAAGTATGATCATTGTTCTCCTTGATAAAAATGTGAATGAACTGACCGTAAAGACACAGTGAAAGTGCAAACAGGCAGATCTGTTTGTTAGTGACCTCCTCAGCCACATGAGTGAAACCCTGAATTGCTCCTCCTCAACATACATAAAATATGTGTCAATTAAAAGTCTAAAAAAAATGTCAGTGGAATGCTATCCAAAAAGGACAAAACTTGGAATCAGGTAAGTCGACAACCTAGTTCTGCCAAGACAGGGTAGTCAAGTCCTTCATAATTCCTGATTTAAAATTAATGTCTGTTAGAGATACTGGGCCAAGAGGCTGAAGATAGATGCTCTAATGTTATAGAGAGAAATTGGGGACTGTCCAGGCAGCCAGTTGTCTGTCATTTCTTAGTTTTGGAAGCTTCTGGCTCTGCACTTCCTGTACAATCAGATATATTTATTCTTCTCAGGTCTCTGATGTAGTTGAAGACTAGGTAGTTATAGTATCACAGTTAAGTTTTAAGTTGTTTAGTAATTTAAAGGATGTTCTACGTCTAAGAAGATGTTTTTAAGGTGGCAATGCAAGTTAGGATGGAAACTGAGTTAGGTACAGAATGTTAAACTCATCAAGATAGATAGAAAATAATATTAATATCAGTTGCCAAATACATATGGACTGGACATTGGGAATGTATGTTATATCTTATAATTTTCATAATTGTAGCCTAATTGTTCTTATTGTTTTGTATTGTATTAACTGTTATGAGAAAAAGAGCTTTTTATTGGACTAAAATGGGGAGCTGTTGGGGGGTAGATACACCTTAAATTTAAAAAAAAACCCACACAGATAGAAGGGTTGAGGGAGAAGAGGGTAGGAGGGTAGGACCAGAAGGAGGAGGAGGGAGGGGCCTATGACTGTGATGTAACTTGAAGAAATAAATAAATGTATAAAAAATTGCAGTGAAATCATTTTATTTGCTGTCCATATATATTCCAGATTATTTTAACATTCTAAAATTCAAATGCACCTCAATCTCTTGTCTGTGCACTCTTTCAAGCTTACCCAAACCCTGCTGTGAACCTCGGGGTGCCTCTCTTCTAGCCCATTCTATTACATGGATAAAGCATCAGGACTGCTGCTGCACCTCATGATGGGAGGTGCACTACACTTAAAAACAAGGTACTTGTTTGCAGTGCAGACCTCTGGCTGCTGCAATCAGATTCTAATGAAGCAGCATGTCCTGAATCCAGAGGTCTGAGTATCAAAGTAGCATAAAACTTTCTGCAGAAGCTGCTGAGCACTTCATAAGGGTTATTTCAAAAACTGTGTGTGTGGGAGGGTGATAGGACAGAAATGGAAGTTTCATTATCTGAATTTACTTGCTATTTAATGTGACCTAAATTATATTTGATTAAAATTACTCTCAAGGAAAGCCAACTTTAACTAGGCAGAAGTTATCGCTTGAGGTACCTTACCTGGCACAGAGCCTCACTCTAATGTATATTGTGCTCTTTTTGATCCATGACTCTTCTAGTGCATATATTGATGGTTGTACTTACAGCATTGGATTGTGATATCGTGAAGCCTACTTGCTTATCAGTCCCATTTAAAATCAAAGTGTGATATTCTCATCCTCATGGGTCCAGCACTTCATTTGGTGCTGTACAATTCGGAAATCAGTGCTAAATTGCTGATGTAGGGCATCTAAGCACATGGCCAAGGCTACCAGAGGAGGGAGGTCTTACATTTCAATCCTTTAGGAAAGTAAATTCAAATTAGCTACCTGAAATCTGAGGGTTTCACAGGCTTGTTTAAGGCACCATCTCACTCCAAGTTCCTACTATAGGGACTGAAACATCATAGGCTTGTTGTGCACTTTGGCTCCCTAAGTCAGTGAATTAATAGGTAATTGAGTGACTGAACGCGTGACATTTGATCAAAGCCATCCCTAACACTGAGACTCCCACAAACAGGTTGAGCTCTGTAAAATTCTTTAAGGGACTCAGAGAAATTTCACCAGATTGTAATTCAGTGTTTTATTTCAGTCACACAGCTCTATGTTTGGGTGAGACTGGACACTCATCTTCAGAGGGAACAGTGATGTTACTGCTCTGAGTTAAATTAAACTTGAATTTGAAAAGACTTCCTTGCACAAAAAAAGTAACATGTGGTAAAATGTTTCATTTTTCTCCCTACTTTAAAATGAAGAGGAAATATTGTTAGGGTTTCATGATTAGGAGTTCATGTTCTATAAATCTGAACTGGAAAATGTGAGGAAATCCATCCATTTAAAATATACTAGGAAAAAAAGGGAAGAGACAAATGTTGAAATCTACAATTCTCTTTTGATGATAGTGACTAAATTCAGATTTACTAAGTATGCATGTAGAAGTCCCCCAACTGTGCTGCTGAAGCAAACATGATGATCCTAAAATGAGGAATTTTAAAATACATCTCTTGTTCCTAAAAAAGTGTTCCA
The DNA here is from genome assembly GCA_907164525.1 of Lophiomys imhausi. Taxonomy (NCBI): domain Eukaryota; kingdom Metazoa; phylum Chordata; class Mammalia; order Rodentia; family Muridae; genus Lophiomys; species Lophiomys imhausi. The sequence continues at coordinate 954,508 of CAJQZJ010033015.1, read as the reverse complement.
TCAAATAGAAACTGTCTTTCAAAGTCCCAGATTCCAGGTGTCCTCATGATATAATTGACTTAAATGCCTGTCTTTCTGCCAAAATTACAAAGGTGGGGCCATTTATGAAACCACTATCCATCTTGTAAAGAGTTTATAAACCCTTGTTCATGATTGGCTTCACACTCTAATTAATAGACACTTTCTATACAGATTTTAATTAAAAGCAATAGAAGCAGTCAACTGTAGGCCGTGAATGCCTTGGTGACAGAACAGAGTGTCATTAGAGAGAGGAGAGATCAAGCTATGAGCAAATTTAGTGTGAAGCCTGCTAAGTAGATCCATATGTGTGAGTTGAAGTGCTCCTAGACTGCCACAGAGGCCATGGGATCACAGAGAGAGGAGGAAACACCAAATAACAGTGGGACACTCAGTTTTCAGTGAAGCCTGCTTTAACTTAAGAGAAATGGGCAGCATGTTGTTTTGTTTGTTTGTTTTTTGTTTTTATTCCTATTTGTAACAAACGCCAAATTTCATGGAACAAGGATGGTGACTTTGAATGAAGTCTAGCCCCCAAGTATCATTATAGAATGCAAATCTCAAAATTAATTTCATTACATTGAAAAGTACCTTAGTTATAGCCATTAAACAGAAGTCATAAACTATTGTGAGTGAAAGGCAGAATTTGAACCACTCTAATGGGGTTATCCTAATTATTTACTTAATACACTACATGTTTTACCTCAAATATTTGCTTCATCTCTAAGCCATGTGATTTAGAGAAGTTGTAAGTAGAGATACAAATTAGCACCACAGGGAAGGCCTGAGTCCATTGTTAGTATAAGAACCCACATCTGTGTATTGGTTTCCCACCATTGGCAAGCCAGCCATCCTTCATGACTTGAGTGAGAGAGCAGTGACCGTAGGGGGAGTCCGTAAGATTTGGTGTGCTTATTTTGATACATTACAACACACAGGTCCTTCACTTTCACAGACTAGTTAGTAGGTGCATTTCCAAATCATCTGAGGTAACTTTACCTTCCAAAGAAAAGCTTCTTTCTCCCAGTTTGGTTCCCTGCATAAAGTGAGGCCCGAGGTGCTCAGGACTCAGCACTTTACCACAGAAGTCAGAGAGATACCAACTGAGAAGTGTCAAACATTGAAAGTTACAATGGTTTGAAACATTAAATCTTGTGTGACAAGAAAGATATTAACATATGAGCTCCTTCAGTCATTCCTCTTCCCATTAGGGATGATTCAGCCTAGGAGAGTTTTATTCAGGTTTCACTGTGTACGCTGGCTTAGGGACAAGATGGCAGAAATTAAAAGAGCCAAAATACAACTGAGTTATTTCATTGAAGAAGGAAAAATTTATTCCCAGAAAGAAGAAAATAAAACAAATAAAATGAAACAGGGGAGCGGGAATTGAATATCAACAGAAAAACCCTCAATATTGTTCTCCACAGAGGAGCTGTGGGAGGAAGAAGACCTGCATTTCTTTCTGCTTTACTGTATGTCATAAGTAATAGCACAGAAAAGAGACTGCTATGATTGTTGTTTGTTTCCTGGTAGTGGAATTCAGGACTTTCTACACTATATAGATGTTTTATCATTGAACTGCACACCCAAACCCATTGTTTAAATTTAATTTAAATTTGCTATTTCTCTTTGGTCTTTTGTAGATAGATATAGTAAATATTTAATCTTTATTTCATTAAATATAGAGTTTAATTTCCATACAAACTTATTTCTAAATTCATCTTAATACTAATTAGAAAGCAAATCCAAATATATGTGTGTATTATTATCTCACATGAAGTTCCCTCCAGATTTATTTCAATCCTTTTGTGTTTTCTCAATTTATATTATATGTATAAAACTTGGGGATAGTTGATAGCTATGCAATTAGAGTTGAATATAAGATGTTCTTTGCAAGTATTAAGAACCTTAGATAATCACTATAAGTTATTTTAATTCCTTTGGTGAATTAGAGATTAAAAAAAGAAAACTATCCATGATTCAGAGTTTCCTGGTGAAAGTCACTCACAAAGTCAAGGGACATTCTCAGGATCAGCACAGAGTAAACTTTAAGCCAAAAGTGAGGATCGTCTTAGTTACAACCACCCCTGCTTTTGCTGCCTCTATGGCCATCATTGTTACATCATTGTCCATGGTGCAGTATTCACAAATAATGGGACCCTCAACTGAAGTCTACCTAGGACACTGTGGGCAAAGGGGTGGATCTTATTATAGCAGATTCTGAAGAGTCCAAGCCGCCACTGACACTGGCCTTTGTCCACAAACCTGGTTGCTGCCAATTGCAAAATTCTTTTGTTGAAGTGTTAATATACAGTACTTCAGAATGTGAAGTATTTAGGCATATGTTCTTTACATAGTTCTTAATTTAAAATAAAGTTACTGGATTTGTGTAAATTGCTCAGGGTTAGGGTACTTGCTCTTGCTGCTCAGCTCAGTTTTCAGCATCTGTGGCATGTTGGTTCACAACTGACTGCAACTCCATCTCCAGAGGTCTGAAACTTTTTGGCAACTGTGAGTAATTGGTACACATGTGATGCACATATATGTGGTAAGATATTTTGTTTCTTTAAAAACCCAGTCAAGTTGTGAGAATATTTTTGTTTTAATCCCAGGTGTGGGATATGGGGCTGCTTCAGTTTGTCCACAGGTGTTAACTATAAGTGCCTCGTGAGCTGGCAGGGGCTTGGTTTAGCTACAGCTACAGAGAGTTTGAGTCTGAGGGCTCTGGAGGGAAGTATAAATGCCAGAGCCCCTAAAGGGTAAGGTGAGTGTGCTTTGAAGAAGGAAGAGGCTGCTATTCTCTATGCTGCTGCTGGTTGGTCCTGCTGCTGTGTTGGCTATGGCTGGTTTGCTGGTCTGCTGGATATCTAACTACTGACACTGGTACTGCCCCAAAGGACCTGATGTTAAAAGAGACCTATGTCCCTTTCCCTTCCAACTTCCTTTCTCTCATACCTAGTATTGGGGGGGAGTGGAATGAATAAGGGTTGGAAGGAATGTAGATTTCTAAGAACAGTAAAATAAAACAGTGTATTTAAAATGAAAATAATAAAGCCACCTACTACACATACATGCAAAGTGAAAATACATAAATCTTAGAATACAGATGTTATGGTGACTGTGATCCAAAATGAATGGTGGCTCACAGTAGCAGGAAGAGGTGCCAACAGACCATTCATAGACAGCAGTGACCTTCTGAAGGAATATACAATGAGGAAGTACCCATCTGACAACCACATTTAAGACTCTGAAGACGCTAAACATATACAACTTGGTCTCAGAATTCCAGCCCTGGAGTTCTAAGGAAATAAAGTCTTGTTAAAGCCACCAGCCATGGACATGCCTACACACTCACACAAATCCAAAAGTGTTTTGTCAAGGGATGAGAGAGAGGTATAGTGTAAATATGACAGTGTTAATATTAAAATAAGTTCTGGTGATATAAGGTTTATACATTACTTTGAGAAGAGCTAGAATATGGAAAACTTTCTAAAATAAATGGGTACTGGATATTAAAACTCTCTTTGACTTTATTAAAAATGTCTCAAGTGGATCAGGCCCTAACTCAGGAAAGGGGAAATATTCAAGAGAAACAGATATTAAATCTAGATAAGCTAATGATTGCTGAGATACCCCTCTACTTTGAGGCATATTTTATCTTTTTTCACAGATAAAACAAGAGAAATGACACATAGCTGTTAAAAATTGTAAGAGATTAACTTATTTTGGATCCTCAGTGGAAAAATCAAGGAGCCTTCTAAGTGGAGACATCCAATAACAAGGAATAATCTACAGTAAGGATTTGTCAACAAGGCTTGTAATTTGAGGGGGAAAGCCTTAATGACAAATATAGAGCTGTGGTTAACAAGGTATATTTAGAATGATATTTAAAGACAAATTTTGCATAACATTTTCTCATCCTGCCAGAGAAAGAAATTACTCAGAAAAAAAATTCTGTGTCATTACTACTTTTAGGTTATGGATAGAAATATGCATTTTGGAATAGTTTGGTAAATAATCAAAATCAACACACATTTCTTGATGCAATGCATATATGTACACCCACACCCATACACATATACATCCCCCACACACAAGTACACCTCCCACCCCTCATGCATGTATACTATATATATACTACATGAAGTTTATTTTCTAGACAAAAACAAGAAACAAAGCATAGAAAATTCTTAGATCAGAACATAGGAAGACATGCCATCAGGAATGAAAAAGACAGGAAAGGAATTGTCAATGTTAGGTTCAAGAAACAGATTTCTGAACCTGAATGTGGGGTGACTTAGGAATCACTGGGAACACAGAAATGATGCAAAAGGAAAGAGGATTTTATTGGCCATCATGCTGGGGTCAGCCTCACAGACTCTCCATGCAAGGAGAGGGAGGAGACCCTCAACAGAATTTCAGTTCAGGTTAAATACGTGTCGTCAGCAACACAGAATTAATCATTATCAAGCAACAGTACCTTGATTGGCTAGCATAGGTGACCTAGGGAACAAGGTGGGGATTTACAAACTCATGTGTAGGGGTTAGATAAATTAGATTTAGAAAATATATAGGAGTTTCTGATACTGTCTCTTAATTCGAGGCATGAAGAGTATTATCAGCATGAAGTCAGGAAAAACAGGAAAGACTTAATAGACTAAAAAACAAGGTTGAAGTCAGGAAAAACAGGAAAGACTCAATAGACTTGAAGAAACAAAGTATCTGGCCTGACATTTTTTTCAGCTGCTAAGTGGGCGGAGCCCAAATTAAGCTGAAACAGAGTTCCTCCTACATGGAGCCCAGAAGGGAAGAGGCCCCTGATGCTAGAGAGCTACAAGAGTCCTGCTAAAAAAAGGGCTGGCCATTGATGGCCAGCTCTCTCCCTGAAGCAGAAAGAAGCCGGTGAGCAAAGAAAGCCTGACCAAGACACCAAAAGGCCAAGGACTGGACCCTGTGGCTCAGCTTTTGCCTGGAGGGGTTTGATCTGTCCAATCAGTGGCCTAGGGGAAACTGTGCCTGGCTTTAAGGACTGAGGCAGAGCAGCTGAGTTCCTGGTTCAAAAGAAGTAAGTTGGCCTGCAGACAGCTGGGGTCTCCCACAGAGAAGAAAACATGAAGCCTTATTTAAGGTGAGACTGCAATAACCAACTACCCTGACGAACCTGCATCTGAGAGATCCAGAAGAAGGACTGCTAAGTGCGTTAAAGAATCTACAACAAAGACTATGTTCCTGACGACTGAGGACCTGCCCCAGAGACTGTATCATTCTAAAAGGTTATGAAAGTAGTTGTTATAATTATCAATAGGTTTAGTGGATAGGTTAAAGGGGTTGTAGGAATTTATAGGATTAATAGTTAAGAAATTGTTGGTGTTTGTTATAAGTGAATTTAGTAATAAATAAATAAATGTTAAATAATAATTTAAAAGATTGGTTACACTCATGACCATTGGCAACCTGGGGTTTCTGTTGTTTTTCCTATTGTTCTGGGAGCCAGACACACCCAAATGGGGAACTTGGCCTCCTGGTAACATATAGAACTTCCAAGCCCTGGGAGGAAATGTTGTCAGTTTCTGGGGTGAGTTGACCTGGTGCTCATGACCTACTCAAAATTCCCAGGCTTCTGAAGCCTAACTAAGTTTTGCCAAGTGAACTTTGGTCTTAACATCAACAAGAACCATAGTGAATGAGATCAATATTTCATGTCATGGGAACTTGAATATGAATGATAGACTAGTTACATTAGTTTTTTAAGGTACTTCTTAATGCTGGGTAGAAATAAGAAACTTGGCTGTCAAGAGTATGAAAGGTTGAAATTATAATAACACCCTCTATGAAGTTGTTTATAAAACATAGTTGAAGACTGCCTCAGACTGTAGTGATCTGCATCTCAGCTCAGAATTTGTGGTCCAAGGGGTATGGACAGCCTGCCTTCTCTCTTATTTGCTCTCTAAAGAAAGATTATATTATGTTGATATGTGACGAACAGATTTAAATGTTCCTGAGATGGTGTTATATGGGTAATGCTATCCATCTGTGTTTCAGTATTTGTTTTAAACTGACATGCAGTATAGGATTTTATTTAATATTATTTATCCATGCTATATGTGGTAGAAGACTTTTTCCTAATGTGGGAATATATGGAGTTGTTAAGTTCAATCAATACTGAAGTATTATAATCAATTTACATTTTCCAAAACTTCTATGGGGTTGGTATCACAGTGCTTGGAAGCGTAGATTAGTCATAGTTTCATGGCAGCCAAAGTTGCACTGGGTAAACAGTTGGGAAGAAAACTGAACTTGTAACATTAGAAAAGTTCATCTTCTTTTATGTATTTCTGACGTATTTCCATTAAAGCCAACAAGCAAATAATTTCAAGCTTAGTCAGTATGGAGTTCTTTGGTTATGGTAACCCAGAAATTGTGCAACGTAATGTTCCAAAGAGGCAACAAGGACAATAATATTCAAAAGTGAAGGTCCTAAGGTCATAGGCCCCAGTAGGGAATTTTAGTACCATTGTTTTCCCAAAGGGACACAGCGTCAAACCTCTCTAAATATTTATGTCTATACACATAGAAAAGTGGTGCTTTCAGCCCAGCCTTGATCAGAGAAGCTTCTTCTCTTGGTGAATAATGGTAAATACAGAGACTCATGGTTACTCATGGTGCTGAACATGAGTGTTGAGTGTTTGTGCCTACACTAAACATCTAAGTCACTCCCTTTAGATTTCAAGGAATCTTGTGGAAGACACAGAGAACTAAGACCTAGAGGACAAGAATGGTAGAATGTCGTCTTCTAGACAGGACAAAGCTGTTACTACCATTAAGTCACATTAACTGTGGCTGATTTGTACTGGACCAACAGAAGAGTTAGTCTGTCAGTAGTCAGTGGTGGGTGGTAGAGGGGCTCAAGGGGTCCTACCAGGCCCTACAGAACTATTGTCCATTGACAGATGATACAGAGAACTCATTTTCTTCACTTGTGAATAATTCAACGGATAATTTCACACCTATGTATACATGAAAAACCCTGGTTAAGCTCACTGGGTTACAAAATAAAACAAAAATATATGAACTCTAGAAAGATTTATAAATAAGAGGGGACATTTGGGTGTGAGGGAGATACAAGTTCATGGGAGATGATTCTAATCAGAATGCACTATATAAAATTATGAAAATGACAAAGAATGAATTTAATTTTAAATATGTCAGTCTAAACAAATTTCTTTCAGTGCCATATTAGCAGCTCAGGCTTATTGAGGTATACATCTCAGTATTGACAGTAGAAACAAAAATGATACTACCATGATTCTATTCCTTCCCAATGAATATTTGGAATAAAGGCCTAAACACTGGAGGCCACATTTTATTTTATGCAAATTGTATCAACCAGAGGAATGAAATCACATCTCACTTATAGACATTCTACAGCCTGCAGCAAAGGCACCTCTCAAATCCTGTCTTCATCAGCTAGACGATATCTATTTTATCATTTATGTTAGAGGTGACTGCTACACAGGGTTATTGTGGCAATAGTCCACCCTAGAAGCCAAAATATTGAAATAAAATGCACAAATATTTAATGACGCAATCATTAAGCAAAAATAAAAAATGGAACATCTTGGCTTGGGGAAGCTTAAAAAAACATTAGCCTTAATAAAAACCTTATTGCATATGTTTACCTTCTCCATTATTGAAGAAACTAGACATTCTGTGGCAGCAAGTTAGGCCATGAAGATCACATATATGACAAACTGAGCAGCAACAGGCTTGTCCAGATTTTGTAGAGTTTTCCTAGATTAATACCTACACACCCACTAATTTTTATATATGGATCACTTAAATCAATGATAAAATACCCAGAATGTCCATTAGATTGGTTAGGCAAAGCAAGGCCCAAAGCTGAATAGCCCATGTTAACTACATTGAATTGTATACCAAACCCAGACAGACACGGAAGCTGTTTGGAGTGGGACCATCTTACCTGGAGAAGATTGGACAGATTTTTTTCACATACATAACTTCATTCCCGTTAGCCTAGGTCCAGTGAGCCAGGTGAGATATTTGTGTCATAATGGAATCTCGCGATCCTTGGCTTTTCTTCCAGTGTTGTTGAACTAACATGCACACTAAACAAATCGTTCTGATCTATTTACCTAGAAATTGAAAGAGATTTTTGTACCAACACCACTCACCTATATTCACTTAAGAAATATACCTTTAATTCTCATAGTAAGGATTTTATTCTTTCTCATATTTTATAGCTATACTGGGATAGACTCCAGATTATTTGATCATTTGCTAGTACTTACTGAATGGAAACCAAAATGCACTTAACAAATGAAGGAGTGATAAGCAAGGATCTTCACAATCCCTTCTACTATTGATGACAATAACAATAGAACCACTAAATAATCAATAAGCAAAATTGTACACAGGATAAATGTAGTGCTATCAAGCAGTATAGTAAACATGTGAGGTTGTAGGGTTGAAAAACTATGCAAGGATTCAGGAATGAGGGACCTTTTCACAGAGATAACAAGTCTGACATGACTCTTTAAAAGGAATTTGACAATGCTCCCCCAAGCCAAATGCCTAGAAACATTATATGCTGATAGAGCACAAAGCCTGAGACTGTGGAGGTGGACGTGTGCGGCATGAATGTCCAAATGGGGGTAAGCAAGTTTGTTTAGAATAAAGGTTCCTGAATGAGAATGACCAGTGAAGCAGAAGCCAAACCTCAAATTAAAGCTAAGATGGAGCTTTTAGTTTGAAAGCACGATTGTTACTAGAGAATGACTCAAAAGTAGCCAGCTTCCACATATTTTATGTGTTCAAATAATCAGAACCTTCCATAAGATGATCTTAGAGTGTCTGCTAAGAAAGATACCTATGTCAGACATGCAAGTTGTCTGCTCTGTAAACATGCTTGTAGACCAAGCTGAGTGGTCTACATCAGTTCAAAGATAAAGCTGTTCTCTCTCCAATTTTTGCATCTTCTTTCTTCTAGACCAAAAACACTGTAATTCAGTTTAAGAGTACAAAGTCAAGAGAAAAAGAAACAGGTAATCTTTAATACTCCAACCTTAGGGTCTTCTCAAAGATCAAATTATGTTTTTTTACACTGACAAAAATTAGGGCTAGAATTTGAAAATATTCAGTTAGGTAATGTTTAATTCAGAGAAGGACTGAATACCAAATCTCAAAAAAAATAATAATAAACAGACAGACAGACAAAAAATAACCAAACAAACAAACAAGAAATATAGAAGATTGTGTGACCTGGGAAATTAATTTACAGATTAATCAGAATATGTGAACATATTATGACGTGCAAATGAGTTAAAAAATACAGAGAAGATTTAAGAGGACGTATTAAGAAATTTCTTAAGTTACCTGAACAGGGTATCAATACCTCAGTTGAGCTTGAAACTATAGAAAGAAATAGATGGGACAGGAGGAGGCACGGATTTGATTCCTTTAAAGGATCTGAAATAACTCATAAGGAAAGGATTATAGATAGAAAGGAAGGCAGAAGGGATGGTCAGGAGTGATACTCTTTTTGGTAAAAGTACCAAATTACAACTCTGCCAGGCAGGGTGCTAAGTGTTTTTATATTTGGCTTGAATTGGAATAATGTAGTCTTGAGGCTGAATGGTGTTGAGCCCTATAGTTGTCTCCTCAGATTCTCTCAGTATTTGTATGAGTGAGTGTGGTGTGATGTGGTGTGGTGTGGTGTGGTGTGTGTGTGTGTGTGTGTGTCTGAACTCCTCTAATCCTTTGGTTCTAATATGTAGCATCTGCCACTTTTTTCAGGGATCCATTCTTGGTTCTGAGAGCTACATGCAGGTCAGAAGCCTGGAGATGCCTGGGAGATTGCAGCCCCCCTCTCCCTGTAAAGTCTGTTAACTCAACAGCACCCTCCCTGTTATGGTAATGCGGCGGGTGGACAGGCAAGGTGGTACACTATGGCTGACCACTGCCAAGGTGTATTCCCCAAGGAAATCACACCATGCCACGTAAGGTAAAGGGGAATGAAGTTTAGGGCAGGGAACAGAGGCAGAGTCATGGGAGAAGCTGGAACATAGAGAAAGAGGGAGAGAAAGAAGGACGTGGGGGACAGAGGGAAGTTGGAACACAGAGAAATGAAACAGAGAGGAAGAGGTTGGTGGGGAGCTTTTATCCCCACCAGGTATGTCGCACCTGTCTGGAGGTGACAATATAAGCAATTAAGGACCCTGAAGGACCACTGAGGTAAGAAGTCAGGCTAGTGTAAAGGCCTGTAGAGTTAAACTACCCACCTCTTATCTCAAGACAGGACATATTCTGAGTGTCAAGTAATGCCTTGGAACTCTCTGTGGGATTATTTAGGTGTAGATTCACTAGAGGTCACAGCAAGGATCACCACCTCTCCATTCTCTCTATTTCTCCATCCTTCTCTCTTCACTCTCTTGCTGGTTTTCCTGGTAGTTGTTCAAAATTGCTTCATCATGATAAATCCATACATAGTCAGCTTCTGAAATACCAAATCTGAGAAACAAATGGGTGTCACTATGATCTTATGGCTTTTTCTCTCCAATCTCCACTTCTATTTTACACTTGTGTCATTATAAAGTTTGTAGAAATGAAAGTTTTTACAGATAAAAGTTGCCATCTCTCTTGATAACCCTGAGTAACCCACATCAGTCCTCTACTGACTGCAATACTGATGTAGAAAACTATTAACAAAAGCTGAATGCTTCCAAGATATGGAGTGCTAGCGTTGAGTCTTAAATATTTACCACAGGTCCTCGTATGAAATTACTATCCATTTCGGTGCTGGGAGAAACTATGAGAGGTAGGGCATAGTGGGATCTCTTTAGATAAGTGAGATCCTGCATTTGAAAAAGAATTTAGAACATCAGTTTTTCACTGTTTGTCTCATTTCTCAGTCATGCAGCAGATTAGTTTGTTCTACCACAGACCCCTGTCAGTATATGAACCAAAAACATGGAAGCAATATGTCCTGTTTGATGTGGACAACACCCTCTAAAACCGTAACCCAAAATAAACCTTCTTGTTTTGTTTTGTTTTTTTTTCCTCTGTGTGCTTATTTATATTTTTTATATAAGTACTTTATTTTTTTTTCTTCAAGTTACATCTCAGTCACAAACCCTTCCCTGTTCCCCCTTCCTGTCCCACCCTTCCACCCTCTTCCCCCCAACAGCTTCCCTTTTCAATCCAACAAATGGTTCTTTCTCTTATAACAGTAAATTCTATACAAAACAGCAGAATTAAATATTGAGACATAGACATAGCACAGGAAGGACCAAGAAGAAGGGTCAGATTATTGAATATGCCCTTATACCTTTGTATATTGATACAAAATTAGTAGTATATTTGGCTAAAGTGGTATTGACCATTGTTTATTGTGCAAAAATAAGATTGTATTGGTCTACGTCGGTATTGATATTGGTATATTGATACAAAATTAAGATTATAGTTGGCCACATGGTATTGACCCTTGTATATGGACGCAATATTAAGATTGTATTGGGCCACATAGGCATTGATCTTTGTATATTGATACAAAATTAAGAGTATATTTAGCCACATTTGAATAGATCTTTGTATATTGATACAAAATTAAAGTAAACCTTCTTGTTTTGTAATGTGTCTGTCTGAGGCCTTTGTTATAGTGACAGGAAGCTGTTATAGTGAGGAGATAGTGCTACAAGAATGCTCAGAATCAGAAAGAATAACAGAGGAGCTGGAGAAAGTCCCTCTCCCCTAGAATCTAATCAAGCTTAGGTGAGACAATAGGAGACCCAGGCACTGCTATGGTAATCAACGGGGATATTTGCTAAGTATTTGGAAAACAGAATGCTACTTCCAAGAAGTAGGCAATGTCTGATTAATTACTCTCTTACTTTCATATTCATAACGATCAAGTCAGCAATAAAATGAATTATCTTAGTTTATGTGAGATTTACAATAAAATCACCAAAGTGAGAGAGACAGGGGAATTAAGCAGAAAGAACAATGCTATCAGTTTGGAGAATCAGATTAAAGAGTGGTAGATTTTACTCTAATAGAGTCAATGGGTCTCTGAATTTTTATTTTGAGAGACAACAACAAAAGTAAGGACACTACCTTGAAATACAATGTTTTGTAATTAGTATTTTAATTTATTATTTTATGTGTTTGCCATTGCAGTCATTCCTAAAATATTAAAGAATATTCTGCTTACATATCTTCTGGAACCTAAAACTTTTACATGATTTATTTCACATGCATAATAAATCCTTGATTTTCTTGCTGAGTTGTTACCTATCGGGAGAAACACCTCTTCAATGAGAAGTGACAAACTAAGAAAGGAAGCATACAGACAAAAATACCTAAGACAAAGTGTACAGTATAACACAACTTAGGAATTCTTAGAGCCATCCACACAGTGATTCTTAGACCCACTACTGGGTATTGGTGTTGTGTACACTGAAAGAAGTAAGCAGTGAATTGAAGCAAGGCTTTGAATCACTCTCTCCCCTCATACACTCAGAATGATCCCTGTCACATTTCTTTGAAGAACCCACACCTAAGTTAGGTTGGTAAAGAGCGGTTAGTAAAAATTCAGACGCACAAACAAGGATAAGATACAGAAAAATGGTGTGCTAGCAGGTCTAAAAGGACAATGTTTCTGGAAAAATGATTGGGCTGATTGATAGAAAACTAATAATCACTCCACTCTTCTGTGGTGGGTGACCACAGTTTCTGCCATGGAAAATAGAGACCCTTAAAAAGTGAAGAGATTTGATGAAGGGACTGTCTCTAAAAATAAAAGAAGACAGACAATATTCAAATACATGCTTCATAAAAATTGTTTCTTTAATCAGAGACCTGACTTAGGTATAGACTCTGCTTTTTTTAAGCAAGTCACTTCACCTTAAAAACATCTCACCAAATCCTCCCTGGGAGAGTGAATAGCATTGCTCACCTAGGCTACATCCTTGCTGTTTTTATATCTCCATGCCTACTAGAAGGAAAGAGACAGAGATGAGTCACCCACAGCATATGTCCCTGTCTGCCTCATCTCTCCATGTACAACATAACTAATGAAAGAGAAGTAACCATTTCTTTATTTCAAGTCAATAGACACTGAAACACCCTGCACTGAGCAGCAAATTGTGAACTGTTACCTTTTTACCTGTGAGTTCCAGATAATAATCATATTCTTCTATTGCTCTCTGGCTATATCTCACGTTACACCCCAGAAAGTAAACACGTGGTCCCCTGCATCTATCTCAAGACGTTGAGGAAGAAAAGCCGATAGCAGCAGACACCATTAACTTTCTTTTCCAAAATCACCTTTCTCATTAGAATTGAAAAATGTGCCTGAAAACAGCAGTTTATGGCAGTTGACTAGATAAAACTTCAGAAAGATAGTACACACAACGAAAGGTGAGACAAATTGCCATGATAAGGCATGTCAGCAAAGGGCTGATGCTGCAGGAATAGAGTGTCTTTGTATCTGCAGCCATTCATTAAGCAGGGTTATGTCAGAGTGGCTGGCATAGAGAAATGAGGACGCCAAGAAGCCCAGAAACACATAAGCACAAAGATTGGTACCCCTGGACTTTACATCCTTCTCTCAGACTACACAATGTCTCTAATATATGAATTTTAGAATAAATGCTATGTCAGCAAATATATTCTAAAGTGATCATTTTATTACTTTAACATATGATCCAAAATAAAAATCACTATCTAAATTTTATTTTAAAATTGATGCTTTCTCCTTCAGTAAAAACATGATTATTAATTCTGAATAATCATGCAAATCCAACTGTGCTCCATTAGCTTAGAAAACATGGCTATGTTTCCTGGAGGGATATTATATTAAAAAAAAATAATGACACTTAAAATGAAAAATAAAATCCTTATTTCAATTTTAAATTATATCAATAATATTTCAGGAACACTATATTTTTAAAACAGCATCATTGTTCAAGTGCCTATTTCTCCACAGTAAACCAGAGAGGGATTCATACTGATGAGAGAAACAACTGCTTAACTCCCAAAAGCTACTGAGGAAAAGGCAAGTTTTTATTTAAAGAGCTTTTCAAATTTCTAATTAACAAGCATCTTATATCAAGAGAATATTTACAATTTCACTTCATAATTTCCTCTTGGAAAAGGAATTCATTTTAGACCAAGATAAAAAAGACTTTCATTTAAAGCAAGGATCTGAAGTGAAGAAACTCCATTTTGGAATATTAAAACCCTTAGATGTAATTGCACCAAAGTCAGAAAATGATTTTCATGCCTGTCGTGCATGCTCCCCCCTTCCTGCTATAAATTCACAGTTCTGGGTTAAATGTTGTCTCTTTGGGTGACTCTCCCTGTCCTTTCACAGTGCTCTGACCATTCTTGCTACACTAGCTGTCATGTTCACACCTACTCAAGAATGTTACCTTTGCCAATAAACTTTTCCATGTGTTTGCTAGATTATTGCAATTTCACAGAAATTCTGCAACATCCTCTACTATGAAATCAATCAATTTATCACCCAACCAATGAAAAGACAAACCAAATACCCTTATCCAACATCTCTCTCCAGAGCACATTCCATGCTCTATTTTTTCCCTCCTTGAATGGGGTCAGTGTTTGCTTCAATGTGAAGTTTGTAGCAAAGCTGAATTTCATAAAAGGTACCATTTCAGGCCAGGAATGGGAGGAATAAACAAATGAAGCCATGAAGAATGAGGAAGCACAAGGTAGTGCTATTCTGAAGTGTGAGATATCATTCGTATTCTGTAGTAATAGCAATGTCTAAGTCACTGAATGTCTTCCCACATTAACTTGTGTCCTCTGAATAGAGAGTGAAGGAAGCCTTACCTCGATATTGAACTCAGTGCAATGTCCTGATGCTGGGTGGCTCATCTAGAGACTGTGACATCTAGGGTGATGGTGGTTGTGAGATTCCTAAGGCCTATCTGCTGAGAACCACCAAATCTAAAAGGTAAGGTGCAAATGAATATGCACAATATTGCTCTATTTTTATGTCTGCCTAATATAAAATGAAACATTAATTTTTAAAAGGACAGAGAACTTGAGTGGAAATTTCTCAGCAGTCATTTTCAATCTATTCAACATCACTAATTTTCAGGGGAAGGCAAAATTAGATACACAAAGGTTCAAATAAGAGAAAGAAAGAGTCAGGAAGGTGAGTGTTATGAAAATGCAGAGAATAACAAACCCATGCACAACATTGCTACAGATTATTGGCCAGTTAAGTATTAAACATTATGGAATTTTATCAAATACAATAACCCTGTGTGCAGTGGTTCCCTGACTATATGACTAATAGCAATGAATTCTGTATTGCCAGGAGACTGTCTCTGCTCCGTTATTCAGTGCAGTATTGCTTATGATTAATTGCTTAAGCCAAGACTTAGAGACTACCAGTGTCCATAAGTGAATATGTAGAAAATATATCTCTTTTGTCCTCTCTATCTCTATTCCATGCCCTCTCTATAAATACATAATATCTGTATCATCTGTCTGTAGGCATAAGGTTGTTAAGTAAATCAAATTCTGATTTCTGAACCCTCCCCCTATGTGGTTGCAGTCCTTGTTCTGAAAATCTGTTTCAATGTTGTGTGAACACTGCTGCCCAAGTGTCCCTTGATATGCCAACAAAGCAGCTTACAGCCAATCACTGAGCAGGGGAGGAGATTAGAGCTGGACTTCCTTCCCTTCAGGATGGTCCAGGTATGATGAAGGATGAGCAGAAAAAAAAAAAAAAACTCAAAAACAAGTATCAGGGATTTTGGCAAAGAGAGAGTCAGACTAGCATAGAGGGTTAAAAACAGATTAAAACTGCTCAGGATTGTGTTGTAAAGCTTGATAAACAAATAATATAATAGGGTCTTAATTATTTGGGTGATAGGTTAGGAGAGAAACTGAGAAACAAACACAATTATATAAAATTTACATTAACATCTATCAGTATCATCTATCTATAGTGGAAGATGTCTCCTCGTCTATATAAATTCATCTTTATTTAGGAAATGATACAGATACTGACATATGTGGATATTATTACTCCATAAGTTTTGAGGATTCTGTTATTTTCCCACACCATGGGTGACCACTGTTTGTTATGCAAAATAAGCTAGACCAAAGATGGAAAAGGACATCTGGTATTCATTCTGAATGGAATTTGCCTACAAAGTTTTCTAGCAGAGTAGAATAATGCTAAACAGGGTGCAAGGAAGTGGCACGGGGCGGCAGAGGGGTAGATCAAAGTGTATGAGCTTTCAGTTAGCACAAATTCTAGTACTTCAATGTAGAGGATGGCGACAATTTCAGTGTATATTTGACATTTTCTAAGAGTATAGAATATCACTGTCCGCACCACACACTGCAGACACACAAATACACTCCCTGTGTACTGATGGATTGGTTAATTATTAAAGTTGTATCAATCATTTCACAATGGATATTATAATTTTATATAGTCTTGTATATTTTTTACCTTAAATATATATGATTTTCAATTATACCCTAAATATGGAAGACGAAAAGCAGAGTGAATGATTAAAATAAGTGCCTATACTTTTTAATGTCACACACCTATACACTCTGCTCTATAAACGAGCCTATTATTCTAATACAAATGGAAGCTCTTTATCCTCTCTCTTGTTGTCTTTCTTATGTAGAAGATTTATTCATCCTTAGACCACATCTGCCTTTACTTTTCGGTTGTTTTCACTTTCTAAAATGACTTCTTAATTTTTCTTTTCACACTCTCAGCCCTTTGACTTTTCTCTTTTCTTCCTAATTTTTCGTACAGCAGTTTTGAAGTAAATGATATACTATGCCATCAGTTTCCATATGCATTGCCATGGTCAGAACTGTGTAGAGTCAGAACTCCCAGGTACGCCCTCCATGTCTCCTTTCTACATCTCCACATCTTACCTCCAGTAACTAAATGAAAATCTCTATAGAAAAGAAACTTTGAATAAGTACTACAAGCTCTTCTCCCTTTCAAAGTAATAAGAAAAACATTATTTTACCAATGCTGTATTCTAACTCAGTATTTATAGCGATAAATTGTTTTAAAGAAAATTAACTGACATATAATATGGACTTGATCATGTGTATAAAGTGACATGCAGTGTCAGTCTGCTTACACTGAATACCTGAGAAAACATTCTAACTCTATATAGTACACAGACTATTATTCACACTCTAGGACACACACAATTTATTTTCAACTGTATGTCCTACAAGAATATTCTTTTTTCCCCAACATTTATTTATTTATTCAAGTTAAATCTCAACCATAGTCCCAGAACACTTAGGAAACAATTATGAAATTTACAAGTTATAATATACATTCCCAATGTTCAGTCCATATGTTTTGGAAACTGATAATAATATTCTATTATCAATCTATCTCAGTCAGATTAAATTTCTATACCTAATTCATTTTCCATCCTAATCTGCATTATCAACTTAAAAAAAACTTCTTAGACCCAGAACATCCTTCTAATCCCTAAACAACTATAACTATCTAGTCTTAGAGGGATATATTGACTGACTATCATGTATCTATGCCTAAAATTTTACATATTTCTAGAGTGACAAGCAGGTTCATTATAATATCAGTTAGTAGAGTAAAAATATAAATACATCTAATTCTATATTAGTAATAGACAGATCTTGATGCATTCACACAATTAAATATAGATATTTTGGGGAAAAATTGAGAATAAATGATAAAACCAATTTGAAGAATGTGTATATTTCATGTACTGTAGATAGTAAGTCATATTTATAACTGATTTAAGTACCCCTAAAAACAAATCCACTGCATTAACACAATGGTGCCTCTGTGTAGTGTAGGGAACAAAACAAACAACACCACAAAGAAATGCAAGATATCGTCTCATTCAAATGGTGGGTTGTCCACGCTCCAAGAGTTGCCTCTATACCCATGCTTATTTTTCAGCACTAATTGAATCAGTGAATTATGCAATATTCTGGATAATACCATAGCCAAGGTAACTTATAAAAGGAATAATTGAATTTGGAGTTATGTTTCCAGAGGGTTGGCATTCATAATCATCATGGTGCAGAGTGTGGCAGTAGGCAGGCAGCCATGGGACTGGGGCAGTAGCTGAGAACTTAGATCTTGATCACCAAGATCAAAGCATGTGGACTTTTGAAAGCTAGAAGCCCACCCTCAGTGATACACACCTTCCAACAAGGCCATACCTCATAATCCTTCCCAAATAGTTCTACCAACTGGGAACTTAGTATTCAAACATATGAGGTTACGAGGGCCATCCTCACACAAACCACCACAAGAATAGAGAATCCAGACCCAGCTAGGATGGGTTCCTATCCAACTCATGGATCTAGACTGCTTGATCAAAATTCAAGATAGAAACATTTTCTGTCATTTATCATGACTTGATAATTGAATGAGACATTTAAATGTTTCATATAATTATTGTCATTAACAAAAAATTAACTAATATAACTTATTATGACCAACTTGTAAACATAACCTGGTCTCCATCTTTCAACATGATAGCTGAAAGAACAACAAAAAGCAGAAATTTAGAAATGTTAGTAGTTATACTGAATCTCTGCATTCATTCCATTCTGAAAAAATACCCATTGTTGACAAGGTTCTTAGCTAGAGAAGCGGACCTCTATTCTTGTTTAATTAGAATAAGTCCTCATGAATAGGTGTGCTTGGTAAGCTATTTTCCACCAACTGGTTCATGATGCCATATGTATGAAGCTTATCAAATTAAAGTGATTAATCACTGATGCTTGCAAATTCTTAAAAAATAAATAGTTGAAAATGAAAAATGTTTATTAACATACTTATGTTTTTGCATAGTTTATACTGGAATAAAAATGAATAATCAAATGAAAAGTAAAAATCATTAATGATCTGTTAATATCAGCAGGATTATATATTTGTAAGTTGGAGGAATTGTTGCCAAAGGTTCTATAAGCATATAACATTAAATTTGCTGAATTTGAGTCTGTTTCTCTAATATATACCTTTTTTTATATTTGAAAATACAGCAGAATTGAAGGTTAAGGAAAAGACAGGAAAGAATTTCTTAGGAATAATTTAACCTAAGGAGACAGTGCCTGCCTGGCCTAGTTACCAGATTTCTGCTGAGTTGGCATTCCTTCCAGCGCGCCCTGTGAACACATGCTTTTGTGTTTATTCCCCAGGTTTTTCTCGTTCTGGCTTCTTCATGCTACTTTCTATAATCCCCCAAGGACCACCTGGCCTCCTTTCCAGACTAAATGCTTGAGTCGCTACCGAAGGCGAGCCAGTAGCCACCTGCACACTCAAATGCCCTCCTGGCTTCTGTGAAGCAGCTGCAGGACCCACAGAGCCATAAAACACAGCCACTTAGAGGGCTGGATCCGCGCTATTCCATTTCAGTATGAAGGTGTGAATCTGTAGAAATCCTCCGGCATCTTCTTCATGTTTCTGTTTCGATAAAATCAGAGGATGTCTAGCGGGGATTTAAGCTGACCCAGACACAACAAAATCTCAAGCAATACACAATTTTATATTAGAGTAAAATTACTCAGAGGAGTAGGGTTCTCATCTTTGTATGGATGCGGGCATCAAAAGAAAATGAAAACAAAACAGAAGCTTACTTAATATTAAATGTATATACTTATACATATGCAGCTGTACAATAACATAGGAAGTCATTTTGAAGACAACTCTGTGTATTATGTAGTTGAACATAACTAATGTTAAGTTTGTACCAAAAGTTTTATTTTGGGACATGTTAGTATAGTAAATTTATTGCAAACATGTAAATAAAACATATTATAAAACCACAGGACTGATCTTCATTTTTTTCAAGTACATGATCAGCAAGTGTTTTGTGACAAAAAATGTTTAGTGTTCTTTGAGAAAGTCTAAGCAACTGCATATCTATTTTTTTGTTTCCTCTTTTGGTTTCATGTTTTTACAATGGCTGTCCTAGAACTCATAGAGATCATCCAGGCTCTGCCTCTCATGTGCTGGGATTAAAACTATGTGCCATCATACTTGGACATATTAATTTTAAAAATTAGTTGGCAATTTATTAACACAGACCTGCTGTAAATAATCAAGGGTAGACTACATTTATTAAAATATTTGAAATAAATTTAAAAAATAATTCCTCCAGGTTCAGAGTCATTATTAGAGCTGTGTGTTATGGTGTGAGTGAGGAATTTGTGTGTGGGTGTGTGTGTAAGGAGTGTGTGTGTGTGTAAGGACACATAGAGATCAATTTTTGTTAATTGCTATTTTGAAGCTACATCTTTTCTTTACATTAAAATTTTAATATATAAGATTAGCATTAGCATTATTACTTTTAGATTATACAAAAAATTCACAAAAACAGAAGAATAAAATTTAAATATGTGTTGATGGTATTTTGGCCCACAAAAGGAACTATGATTGACTGAAATTTTACAACCCTATATTTCCTTTAAAAAGTAATTTAAGACAGCGAAGGTGGCTCATTCCTTTATTCTCAGCATTCAAGAAGTGGAAACTCTGTGAGTTTCAAGCTACCTGGTGTGGTCTACATAGCAACTTCAAGATGGCCAATGCTACATGGCAAAAATGTGTTCAAAAAGAAAAAAATTACAGGACTTGTAAATTTTATATATTCTTTTTTTTATTTTAAATACTTTATTTTTTTTCTTCAAGTTACATCTCAGTCACAAACCCCTCCCTATTCCCCCTTCCTATCCCGCCCTTCCACCCTCTTCCCCCCAGAAGTTTCCCCTTTCAGTCCAACAGATGGTTCCTTCTCTTATAACAGTAAGTATTATACAAAACAACAGATATAAATATGCCACATTTATGAGAGTTAAATGGCCCAGTATACCTTCCCAATGTCCAGTTTATACATATTTGGCCCCTGACTTTAACATTCTACTATCTAACCATCTCCATGAGTTTAAAGGTCTATATCTGACTCAACATTCATACTAACTTGCAACACACTTTTAAGAGTATCTTCTTAGATTTATAACACCCTCTTGATTCCTAAACAACTCAAAATTTAACTATGAGACTCTAGCTGTCTATTTTTCAACCACCTCAGAGACCTGAGAGGGATAAATATATCTGATTTTATAGGAAGTACAGGACCTGCAGCTTCCAAAAGTAAGAAATGACATACCAGTGTCTGCCTGGACAGTTCCCATTTTATATATTCTATAGGTGATTGCCAAATTTATGCAATTGAATAAAAATCTATTGGCTATGTTTATTTCTACTTTGCTCAGTTATGAAACACTAAATTACTTTAATGTTCTTTTCTTTTAAATACATAGCCTTGCCATGTAACTCTGCTTTGCCTGGACTAGGAGAGAAGATGTAGGAAACCCGGCCGTACACTATCCCCATGGTAGGAACTGTGCTTCTAACTTGGAGTGCAATGGAAATTGCCGTTGTATCAGCAGAATGATTAGCATAGAGATTGCCTGTTTACCCACAAGGCTACATAAAGTAACCTAGGGATTGAGGGAAGATAGCAAAGGAGACTTTCAAGATTAAACACTGGGTACTACATCTTCTCTCCTAGTCCAGGCAAAGCAGAGTTACATGGCAAGGCTAAGAAGGAGGAATAAAAGTAGAAAGGAAGAAATAACTCCAGAAATAAAAAGAAAAAAAAATCCGTGTGTTTCCTCATTCTGAAGACTGACGTAGGAGATGCTCTGAGGAAAAGCGCTGTTTCAGATGTCCCAGTCGGCTCCCATAGGTTGGGGGAGACCCAAAGACAACCACAGGTCTAACGGCTTAAGCACCATGTCTCTATGGGATTCTCAAAATTTAGCTAAAATAGGTTTATTGTCAGGCTCTGAGTAGATTTATTTTTTTTCATGGAGATTTGAAATGGAATTTATTTGTTTGCATATGTCTATGTCTGATGTCAATGCCACGGTATCGGAAGAAAAATGCACCGGGTATTATAGAGCAGCGGAAATGACCACATTGAACTTCTGCTACACTTGACGCGAGAAGAACTAGTTGTTTGTTGGACACACTGCAGCCCGTGAGAAGTGTAAGGAAGCAACACACTCGGAGAGCGGTGGCCTAACCTGCCCTGGCACGCTGTCACAATGTGCACTTTGTCACTTTTCATCAAGATCTGTCAAGGAGCTTGTTTATTGGTATATTCCCAATGCTCCCATCAGCCACAAGCGTATTTTAGGTAGTTAGTGACCATATCATACTGCAAAAAAATTGGAAGCACATGCATTTGATGACCCCAAAATAACTTCCCTTGAGCCAAAAGGGAAGCTGTCTCAGATATGGGGCCCAAGCCCTTCTGTTGACACTACTTGATTTTGTTTCACAGGTGTGGTCTCCACCAGTTCTTGGGGCAAAGGCCAAAAAGAACCTTTGAAGATAAGTATATGTTTTGACTATTCTAATAGACCAATAGTAGGTGGCAAATATTCACCTGATATGGTCTAACATTCTCCCTTGTTGGATTTACTGTTGTTATGTGTATGTGTTGCATGCAACAATTAAAAATTTACACACACACACATGCACTATTTTGACATATAGCATATAGTAGATATCAACTCTAAATTCAATGTTTAATATGGTGAAAAAAAACACATGATTTATTCTTATACTTTTGACTAACCCACATAAATAAGATAATTTGAATGGTCCCCAGGAAATAATAAAACAAGAACAATGACATTCAAATTTATAATTTCTTAGGATTCATAAAATTGACACTAAACTGAATAATAAAATTAAGATATTTTATTGACATTTAGGAATGTAGACATTATGTAAAGTATTGTATTTAATATTACTTTATAAATTTTGAGAAACTGATATAGGACTGCTCAGAATTATTTATCTATGTAATACATGATATTTTATTAAACTATATGGCATATTTTACTTTTTCTGATTTCTGAAGTTTGGACCATAAATGATTGAGAACTAATTATAATAATCTGCTTTGGGATAATTATACTGAGTGCCACCCTGAGCCCAGCTGGAGCAGAACAACAGTGGCAATATGCTTAAGGTCATTGGATCTTTGCACAGCGTATACCAGCTGTGCTCTTGAGTCCTTACTGGCTGCCTACTCATTTCCAAATACAATTCATAGTGTTGACATTTTGATTTATAATGATGTGAAAGTCCTGAGTGCTACTCTAGTAAATACCCAAGCAAATGAATGTTCTGTTGTGTTATTCTGAAGTTTAGTTAATTTCCAACTAGCTTTTTTGTTTGTTTGTTTGTTTGTTTGTTTTTGCCTTTTGTTTTTGTTTTTTAACTCTCTAGTCTACAAGATTCATATCCAATACCATCCTGGGTTCAGAGATAAATTCGACAATTCTACAATTTTAAAAAAATTGAATTAGGTCAGGAATTTAACTGGATTTCTGTTATAGTTCAGAGATAACTCTAAGCTCTGCATGAGATAACTTTAACAAGCCAATCAAGTCAACCACTGAAATCATTCCTTGTTAGAGGAGAAGAATTCGTCTTGGGAATTCCTTGGGAAACCTTTCACCAAGCCTGTACTCAGAAGCAATGACTGGACTCTGAGCTATAAATTTATCAAAGTTTTTGAGAAAAGAAAATCCAATCAAGCACTATCAGAAAACCATCCAAGTGGCTATCAAGATTTTAAAATTGTATTTCCTATCTTTATCTTCTTATATTTCATTACAATCTGTCTTGCTTTAGAAATTGCTATGATTTGAACATGAAATATACTTCATGATTTTAACACTTAATCCCCAGGTGGAAGTGTTGATTCTATGGAAAGATTTGGAAACAATAGCAGATGGGACCCAGTTCCAGGATCTGGGTCATTGGTGGTTGGTTGTTAGTATCATTTATCCCTGGGTTTTTACATTATCTGTCTCTCTGTTTGAAGTTCACCATGATGTGAATAAGTTTATTTCCCAATGCCCATCCACTGCCATAATGTTCTGCTAAGTGATCTTAGCATGTGTCTAAGTGATATGAACCCTCTGAATCCATGAACCAAAATTATATTTCTTTTGATTTATCTCAAATATTTTGTTAAAGTAATAGAAAATGACCAAAATACAAAAATATTAACTTAGAAACATGTTGGAACTGTGATAATATTAAAACACTCTTTGAGTGATAAAATTATGTCCATTATTCCCATTTAATGCCCTTCAATATTATTGAATGGTTATGGAAACACATATAACAGAAGATGCACTTATTAGGCCTGAGGATGTTGGCTAGAGTTTAAACTGTTTGCTGTGCAAATATGAAGACCAGAGGTCAGGTCCATTGAACCTACATAAACAAAACAAAAAAGAACAACAACAAAAAGACTGTTTCCATATTAAAAGAGAAGACCCTATGTCACTGAGTGTTTGAGGGCTCAGTGAAGACCCAGCTCAAAGATGGATGTCTCAAACTAAGAAGAGCAGTATGAAGAAAACTGCTTTACCTGATTCAAGGATCTTAGAGTCCTGGCTTCCAGACGGGACAAAAACAAATGTCCATGTTTCAAACACAGCTAACTCTGTAGCAGGTGAGTGAATCAGGGAGAATAAGGGAGCTGCTGAAATGGCTGAGTAACAGTCAGTAAGTGTATTTATGGTCGACTCAGTCCTTAAGATCCATAATACAGACTTTCTCTTTTCTGTGAATTTTTACCATGGACACTCCAATTTTCAAGGTTTCTTGCAGTACTTATATATTGAGCTATAACTGCCAAAGTCACATTATGGTAACATTTCAGAACCACTCTTTAACCCGACAGTAAACAAAACCTACATGTCTAAATACTTATAATACATATAGCAATTGTAACAATTCATTCATACTGCAAAAGGTTGAAGGGAGACTGTACCACACTGGGGAGGGGGTGTGTCTGAGTGCTTTTATTGGTGGAGTCAAAAATCAATGTTGTTTGTCACTCATGTCAGAGTAAACCTAAGTTTTATTAAATCTACCTTGTGATCTGAGACTCACATTTAACTTTATAAAAATCTTTATGACCTTGTTAATGACTCAAAATGACAATATTGTGTATATTGGTGTATATGGCACAGATGTAAACACAAACTTTTCACTTATGCTTCAGCTTTTATGAGTGAGATATGAAAATCTCTGTTCAAATATTTATCTGACCACTTACTTACCTTGATACATTTTTGGGGACCAATTTTCTCAATATAAAGATCGGAGCCATAGCTCCTTAAGATTATGATCACCATGGTAACTACCAGCATTTGTTTAACCAGTACCACTGGACACACACACACACACACACACAAACACACACACACACACACACACACTCACACACACACACATACACACTAGAGTAGTCAAATCTGTGAAAACAAATACAAGGATATAAAATAGTATACTAAACCAAATTAAGAAGAAAATATAACAGACTTATAAAGCCTACCACTCAGGCTTAACATTTTTGAATCATTATTAGCTTGTGTGACATAAAAAATTAGACAAAAAATATATGCATGCTGAAATAAATTAGATTTCAAAGGCATCATTTTTAAAAAGGGGTTTTAACTGCCTCAGTGTGGAAATAGTCTGAAATCTGGGTGATAAATATGCAGCAAATGACAAATTAATATGTGTTGGCCCTCATCAGCATCAGAGACAAATGTTATTATAATGTTTTGGACTCTGCTCAGTTTTGTGTGTCTGGGGAAGCTGTACCAGTGATGCAGTCAGCAATTCAGAGGGACAAAGCTGCCCTCTATGTGAGAATAGTGAAAGCTGCAGTATAAAGGAAGGAGAGGATGGTAGGATGTACAGGGACAGGGGCTTGTTTCATTTATCTGGCAATTTA
Organism: Lophiomys imhausi; assembly: GCA_907164525.1. Lineage (NCBI taxonomy): Eukaryota > Metazoa > Chordata > Mammalia > Rodentia > Muridae > Lophiomys > Lophiomys imhausi. The sequence goes on along the minus strand of CAJQZJ010033015.1, from coordinate 928,607 downwards.
ATTAAACCCTTGGATATCAAAGAGAAAAGAATGATGGGACTTGTGTCCAGGAAGAAACCCCTAAGTCTCTGTGGGCCCACAGTTGCCTTCCCAATGCTACATAGATCTTTAGAAATTAAGGAACCAAGTTCTGTCTCTTTTAGGTTGCTATATATATGCTGTTAAAAATGTAATAACCTTACATTTTTGGACAGTGTAGAAAATTTCAATAGCAGAAATTGTTTCAAACAAATTCCTGATATTTTAAATTATTTCAGTCCACATGATTAAACCCAACAGTTTTCTTTATATTGCCAAAAACCATTTTTCAACATTTATTTATTTATTCAAGTTACATCCTGATCACAGCCCCCTACCTCCTCCCCTCTCAGTCCCACCCTCCCACCTGCTTTCTCATCTCCCTCCTCTCCTCTCCTCAGGTGACAGGGACTGTCCCATATCCACCCCTCTCAGTTCATCAGTCACATGAGGGCTACGAGCTTCCTTTTGCTCTGGGGCTCCCATATGGCAGCCCACCTAGGGTAAGGTGTCCCACTGACAGGCAGCAGAGTCCATAACTGAGACTGCACTCCCCGCCCCCACTTGCTAAGGGATCTGTATGAAGACCCAGGTGCCTATCATCTATATGTATAGGGGGATCTAGGTCTAGTCTAAGCTTTAAGAGACACTTGAAGAAATGCTCATAAAGGGAAATGCAACTTAAAACTACTCTGAGATTCCATCTCATACTATTCACAATGGCTAAGATCAAAAACTCAAATGACAGCACATGCTGGCAAGGTTGTGAGAAATGAAACACTCCTCCATTGCTGGTGGGACTGCAGGCTTGTGCAACCACTATGGAAATCAGTCTAGTGATAACTTAGAAAAGTGGGAATACTTCTATCTCAAGACTCGGCCATACCATTCTGTGTATATACATCCAAACGATTCTTCACCAAACCACAAGGACATCTCCTCAACTATGTTCATAGCAGCCTTATTCATAATAGTTAGAAACTGTAAACAACCCAGATGCCCTTCAACTGAAGAATGGATTAAACAACAAAAAAACTGTAGTACATTTACACAATGGAATACTACTCAGCAATCATAAACAAGGAAATCATGCAAATTCCAATCAAATGGATAGAACTAGAAAAGCTCATCCTGAGCAAGCTAACCCAGACCCAGAAAGATATACATGGTATATATTCACTTATAACTGGATTTTATTCATATAGTACAATGTAACTATTCTACAACCTACAGACCCAATGGAACAAGAACCTAGCATAACTATCCTACCAGCAAATCCACCCAGCAGCAGATCAAAACAGATCCTGAGACACACATTCAAACATTAGGTGGAGCTCAGGGAGCACTATATAAGAGAGGGAGGAGGATTAGAGAGATCTGGAGGGGTCAAGAACAACACATGAAGATCAGCAGAACCAACCAACCTAGGCCCCTAGAGGCTTACAGAGACTGAAACACTAAACAATCAGTCAAACAAACAAACAAGCAAGAAACCAGAAAAAGAAAGCTTATAAAACAACTTTGAATGAATTCCTTATAATTCAACCAAAGGAAAATAAAAAGGGCCATCTATCATAAATTGAGCAACAGCAAAACCTCTAGGTAAGTCCATAGAACTAATGTAAGAAATAAAGTTTCTGGATGTTATTGTTTACTTTTAGTTCCTCTACCATATTCAGTGTCAGAAAATAATGGCCAGGAAGAATGTTCTCTTTCTTTCATTTGTTTAAAGCCTGCATCTCCCTATGGAATCTATTATTGCTCCAGACCTCACTAAACAGCTCAACCTGACTTTAAAAATCATAACCAGACCCAGCCATACCACTTCTCGGTATACATCCAAATGACTCCTCACTGAATCACAATGAAGTTTCCTCATCTATGTTCATAACAGCCTTATTTGTAATATCTAGAAACTGGAAACAACCCAGATGTCCCTCAACCAAAGAATGGATTAAAAAACTGTGGTACATCTACACAATGGAATACTACTCAGCTATCAGGAACAAGGAAATCATGCAATTTGCAGCCAAATGGATGGAACTAGAGAAGCTCATCCTGAGTGAGCTAACCCAGACTCAGAAGGATGTACATGGCATCTATTCACTTATAGTCGGATTTTAGCTATATAGTACAGGATAACTATACTACAACCAACACACCAAAGGGAACATGGACATGGACTTTTTTTCTTTTCCTGTCAATGAGAGAGACACTTTGCCCTAGTGGTGCTGCCTTGTAGGACCCCAGTGTATGAGGAGGTTCTTGGCCCTCATATGAGTGCTGAACTGGGATGGGGGACTGTTATGTAGGGACACTCCACTCCAGAGGATTGGGATGGAAGGGTTAGGGGGTAGAGGGTGGGAGGGCAGGACTGGGAGGGGTGGAAAGAGGACACTATGATGAAGATGTGACCTGAAGCAATAAATAAATAAATTTTAAAAATCATAACCATTCCACCTCAGTCCACTCTGTGCCAGGGTTGCTGGACTACAATGCCATGACATGAAAATCTTAGAGACTTATCCTGAGATGTGACATACAAATTATAAATTATGAATAACTACATTTTAGTTTGTGGTTCATAACTGAGACTGGACTCCCACTCCACTTGCTAAGGGATCTGTATGAAGACCCAGTTGCCTATCATCTATATGTATAGGGGGATGTAGGTCTAGTCTAAGCTATAAGAGACACTTGAAGAAATGCTCATTAAGGGAAATGCAACTTAAAACTACTCTGAGATTCCATCTCACACTATTCACAATGGCTAAGATCAAAATCTCAAATGACAGCATCCTCATCCTTGACAAAAAACATGAATAAACATGATGCACATCTTCCCAAAAGTAAATAAACCACAATGTGAAGTCAAGAGTAACATGTTCCTTGCCAGTGAATCATGGTTGAATCTCCCTGGTGTTATTGGCCTGGGCTTTTTTGTCAATGATGACCAGGGCAATCATGGGGATCAAGATGAACTGACACTTCCTCACTGCACTGGGCTTCCTTGCCCCCCCTCCAGCCTGCCCAGTGAATGGTAGTCTGAATATCACGCTGCATTGGTATCAGAACCTTGCCATATTCAATTCTGCTTCAACTTCCTGAAGAGTCACTATGACATTGGCCTCTGAGTTGGCCTTCTCTCTTTCTATGTAAAAAATTCCTCTAGGAGCTTGGGTTTGCCTAGAATTTAAGAAAGCCTAAAGCTAGCAATAATCTGCAAGTACATTACTCTGTGAGAATCCCCTACAACAAATAAAATGCTACCTACATAGTGAAGATTGCTAAATTCTTGCCAAAGGCATCTTTCACATGAGCTGTAGTCAAGACAACTGAAGTATAAAAAAATCATTTAGAAATTTTGTTAATACATGAGAATATGATTCATTCAAAATGGAGGGATCATTCCATTTTTAGTAACTACATGCTTTTTTTAATTAACAATAAAGTGAAACATGGAATTTTATTGCCCATAATCACTTTCCATTTTATAGTTAAGGCAGAAGCTAAAGTTAAGACTGTTGGCATTTTCTGTATCAGTCCAGTGTGCAGTGTCATAAGAACATTAAAACAACAACAACAACAAAAACAAGCAATCTCCATGTGAAGTAGCAAATGTAGCAGCAAGCATGCAGGAAGTTTCTGCCTAGCATCATCTTGTGACCTTTGGGACGTCATGTGACTCATTTGTGATTCCAGAACTCCATTTGCAAATGCAGTGTTCCCTGTTCTCCAAGTTAATCTCTCTACTCTCTGAAACTCAGAAGGCAACATTTTTTTTTTTTCCTTAAAATTGTACTTCTGTTGAACCACATTATGGCCATGACAGAGGGAAGCTAAGTGCAAAGTCTCAGTAGCACTGAAACAGGTTAAGGGCAATGGACCAACTTCAGGATGGCTAGCGTGTCCCACTGTGGTATGTGTGAGCAGAAACTCACCATTGCGTCTTCATCAATAATATGAGGCAAGCGCCATGTTTACTGTCCTTCACAGTTTATAGCAGAGACCACATATTTGAAAGTTTGAGTAATAGTTAACAAAAATATCTAGGATTTTAGCTATAATTTTTATGTGTTTAGAGGAGCCGTGAATATAATTTTTAACACTTTTCATTCAATGAGAAGTTTTGGTGTTAAGGAGAATCTGAGGAATCGTATAAACTAAAATTTAATAAATAAATTATGAATAGATAGATAGATAAATAAATAAATAAATAAATAAATAAATAAATAAATAAATAAATAAAATGAGAGAGACCGAGATATTTTTACCATCCTGCTAAAAATTACCTTGCAGAGGGGTAATGCTAATCTTCTCTGTATGGTTCTAGTTTTAGTATATGTGCTGCCTAACCCAGACCCAGAAAGTTACACATGGCACATATTCACTTATAAATGTATTTTAGCCATTTAGTACAGGATAATCATCCTACAATCAACAGACCAAAAAGAACAGGAACATGGACTTGTTACTTGCTACTTGTTAGTGGGACGCTTTGCCCTAGTGCAAGAGGAGGCTCTTAGCCCTCATATGACTGATCACCTGAGGAGGACTGAGATGTGGGGGCTCCCCACACCCCCAGAGTAGGGGAGGTGGGAGAGGGGAGAGATTGGTGGAGGGAGCGGGCAGTGATAGAGATGTAACTTGAAGTAATAAATAAATGTAATAAAAATATTACCATTCCATGTCAGGTATTAAACTGTTATTTATATTTTTTCCCTCATTTAAGCATGAGAAATCTGAAGCATGGAAGTTTTCCAACATGTTTAAAGCAAAACACTGTACTCACTGTGCAATAGAGATTTATTCACTGCCATGTGAATGAGTCACGGGAGCTTGTGACCTTCCAACCACAAAGTGCTAGACTACGTGTCATCACCTCGGAATACTCTCAACCACGAAGAATCTCGATGCCAAAGCCTTTCTAGAACTTTTCTGTTCCAAAACTTCCTTTAAGAGCTGTTGGAGGAAAAAACAATACACCTTAAATTAAGAAAAAAAAAAAAAGCAGATAGCAGGTTGAGGGTAGGAAGGTGGAACCGGGACAGGGAGGAGGAAGTTGATTATGATTGAGATGTAACTTGAAGAAATAAATAAATGTTAAAAAAAAAAAAAATCTCCAGGCTTTCCCTCTAAAGGGGCTGCAGTGCTTGGCCTCAGTGGAAGAGGAAGGCCCTGGTCCTGATGTGACTCGATGGGCTAGCGTAAGATGGAGGGGAGGTCCCCCTTTTCTGAGGAGAAGGAAGATGGCGGAAAGGGGCAGGGCTGGGACCCCAGACAGTGGAGTGAAGGGCTACGATCTGGATGTAAAATGAATAAATAAACTTTAAAAAAAAAAAGAAAAAGAACTTTCTTTCTTCACTCTTGTTGCAGAGGAACCCACATACACCATCAGTTACATCTTTCTCATTACTATAGTAATATTTCAGATGGCCTGTTCCTCCAAAAAGTTAATTTCATTTTCTTTTTTGATGTCATGCCATCCCCCTAGAATCTGCCTGAATAATATTTCATTTGAGGCTGGCACAAAGGAGGTTTTTCATGGTAGGTAGTGTCGCGTCCCCCTCGACCAGCAAGGATGACGCAACTCGCAAAAGCTCTTCTCCAGCAGTTTATTCAGGTCCCTTGAAAACAGTCTTCCGAATGCCCGGGCAGACCCAACCCACAGGCTAAATACTATATGAACAGCCAATCAAGTAAAGCCACGTGGTGCTATCTTAGAGGCCCACGTATGCGGAAGCAAGCCAGATCAGCAGTCCCAACCAAACATGGACCTGTTCACCACTGAGAGCGCTCACCATCGGGCTGGTGGAAGGCGGAAACCGGCGCCATCTCTAGGGTGTGGCACGTCGCAGCTCTCTACAGTTCCTCCTTTTTTGTTTTTTAAAAATGTTGGTAGAAGTCCCTGGAAAGGCTTTGTAATCCCCATACCTGGGGATCTCACGGTGGGCCTGAGCCTGTAGGAGGGCGGTGCTCAAACTCTTACCCGTCTCTGGGTCAGCCTCCCCACTCGGGACTGCCCTGTCTTAGGTGGCCGAGACTTACCCGTCAACTCCGTCATTGACTTGCCAGACCCTAATATCCGTGGAACGAATACCTCAGTGGGCAGGGACTATGCTCAGTGAAGATTTAAGGCTTCATGGCAGCGAGCCATGCCTGAGGGGACTGGCCCGCCTCAATGGCAACAAGGGCCTGTATAATCATGGCTGCATTACGCTTCTGTGTGGCTCTCATCTTGTAGATGCACCATAGGCAAACCAGAGAGGCTAGTATCATCAGTATCGCCAAAGAGCCTACGCCCGCCCACTCCTTAAGATGATCCATAGCCGTCTGAATCCAGGAAGTCAAACCAGTAGCCAGGCTCAGATCCACCCGAGTGGAGTTGATGTGGACGATTGTCGCTCTCAGCTCTCTCATCAAATTTTCAAACTCAGCCGACCAATCCTGTAAGAGGAACTTTGACAATTGTCTAGACAAATTAGCAGCCTTTGTAAAATTTTGATACTGCACGGAAGTAACACACAAACCTTGCATTTTCCACTCACACCCCAACTGTGCTAGTTGCCAAAGAGAATCAATCTGTTCTTGTATTAAATCTATGCGTTGATTAACTATCATAAGACCTCCTTTGAGATGAAAATTCATAGAGGTCTGAGTATCCAATGCCTGTGCCACAGTGGCTGAGATGTTATTCAGGGCATTGGCAGTCTGTATAGAACTAGACAAGGCAATAGCTGAGGCAGTAGCTCCCACAGCAGCAATAGTGATAGCAGTAACAATAGCTGCAGTGATGCCAAAATCTCTTTTAAACCTGAATAGCATCATGGTATTAGGGGCCTCTACAGGAACTGGTACATATAGAGGCATTCTAGTCACCACAGCCACAGGAAAGGCTGTGGCATTCCAGCATAGGGCATAAAAACATGTGCCCGGAGAGCATACTAACTTTTCTTCACCCAAGGATGCACTCCCATTACCTACAATCCACAGAAAAGGAGGCCAGAGACATACTGGCGAGGCTGAAAAGGTCTTACTGCGGTAAGAATGAAACAGAATTCCAAGTACCAGAGCCACTACCGCTAGAAAAATCCAGATTGGTAGTGGACCCTAGGGAAAAACTACCTCTTTGATAAATTCCTCCCCCAAGCATAAGTATAGGTCCCAAATCCATATAGCTACCATTTGCTCCACACAAAAGCCATAAATCAAAAGGATTGGTGGCAGTCTGTTGAGGATCCCTAGTAGATATATCAAGCATCTGATCTTTGATATGTATGTAAAGGACATTGTAATGACCCCACGCCCAGTAGCCAACCAGGCTGGTGCCATACCCATCTGGTATCTTTTTCTCAGAGATGGGAAACTAGGATACCAACCAATATGCAATCAAACATGCCCTTCTTGAAGTCGCTAGAAGCTGACCCCAAGTGCAGTGCTTAGCCTCGCATCCTGAGCGTGATGATAGCTTAGTCCTTTAGGACAGTCAACCAAGCTTGTGGCTGTCTAGCCTCCAAGGCAGCAAAGGCTTGCACCAGCATGGCATTGTTTCTCCTCTGTGAAATCCTCATCTTACAGATACACCATAGGGCAATGAAACTGACTAGGAAGAGCATGCCTCCTAGGGCACCCATTCCCGCCCATTCCTTCAGATGATTCATGGCTCGGAGGATCCATGTTGACAGTCCTTCAGCAACAGAGACATCAACCCAGGTGGAATTCACATGCACGATGGCAGTTCTCAGATTCTGCATCAGCTTATCAAACTCGCCAGACCAATTTCCTGTAAGATACTGAGAGAGTTGCTTAGACAAATTTGCAGCTACAGTATAATTTTGATATGGCACAGAGGTCACACACAAACCACTCATTTTCCACTCACAGCCAATCTAGGCCACCTGCCACAATACATCCAAGGCCATGGCTACATTGGCTGACAAATTATTCAAGGTAGCGGCAGTCTGCACTGAGGCATCCAGGCTTCCAACCCCTTGTTCTTATAAGGGGTGATAGCTGCTTTACACTCCTTTGTACATTGCTCATACACAAGTTGTTTAATTAAGGGCATTGCCAAATCAGGGTCTCCAAATACCCTTCCAGCTGTTTCAACCATTATAGCCACGAAGTCTGAGAAAGGCTCCAGGGGATCCTGAATAACCTTGGTTAGATTGCCATTCACTTCCCCTTTGTTAGGCAATGTTAAGTTTCAAATTCCTAGCTAAAAGTAGCTCCTGAAGAGCCAGAAAAATTGGATGTGACTGAGACGATCCCATGATTAAAAATTTACTTTCGGTTCACAATTTCCCCGCGAAACTTTACCTTTTGTTCGCAACTTCCTGCGAAACTTTACCCTTTGTTCGCAATCCCTGCGAAACTTTACCTTTTGTTTGCTATCTCCACGAAACTTTACCTTGTGTTCGCTATCTCCGTGAAACTTTATTGTCCTAATTTATCCCAGGAACTTACCAGCGCTGCCCCTGACTGCAGGAGTTCTGAGTCTTTTTTGGGTCCCCGTACCGGCCACCACTTGTCGTGTACCCCTCGACCAGCAAGGATGACACAACTCGCAAAAGCTCTTCTCCAGCAGTTTATTCAGGTCCCTTGAAAACAGTCTTCCGAATGCCCGGGCAGACCCAACCCACAGGCTAAATACTATATGAACAGCCAATCAAGTAAAGCCACGCGGTGCTATCTTAGAGGCCCACGTATGCGGAAGCAAGCCAGATCAGCGGTCCCAACCAAACATAGACCTGTTCACCACCGAGAGCGCTCACCATCGGGCTGGTGGAAGGCGGAAACCGGCACCATCTCTAGTGTGTGGCACGTCGCAGCTCTCTACAAGGTAGGAATGAGGAAACAAATTACATCAAAGAAGAATAAGTGTTTCTCATTTAGCAGAGCTCAATCAATGCACTTTGGACCCTAATTAACTAGAAACATATGCCTTGCAATGGATTTAATTTGATCTCATTAATACATGTATCTGTGAACCACAAATTCTTCTGTATATGTTAAAAAACCTAAGCTGTTTTCAAAAAGTTAATGTAAGCCATTTGAACATAATACAGGTCGTAAGTAGTCCCGTAGATGTGCATAAATTTAATGGTTAACCTATATTTTATTTACAAATAAAGTAGCCTTATATGTTGCAGGAAAAGCAGCATTTAAAAAGCAAAAAGCAAATAAAAAGATACTTCAAAGTTGATGATATTGTGAGTTTTGTCCAAGTTGGGAAAAGACTGAACTCACAGTGGTTGCTATTTTTTCACACCCTCTACCTTTACTCTAAATTAAAGGTTGCTATTATCAAAATGAGAACATTTTGGAGAGTTATTTTTGAACAATTGACAAAGGTCAAGCCAAACTAAAGACCTTCAAAACCTGACAGAAGACAAACCTGGGCTTCAAATAGACATTTAAGCAGGATAAAACCACAGGCCAGTGATACTGTCAAGATTACTGTAAGATCATCAAATGATTTCCCATATAGTACAGGATAACCATCTAACAATCAGTATACCAAAAACAACAGGAACATGGACTTGGTTACCTATTAATGGGACACTCCACTCTAGTGGAACTGCCATGTATGTCTTCTGTGCAAGAGGAAGCTTTTAGACCTCACGTGACTAATGAACTGAGAGGGGCTGATATGTAGAGACACCCCACACCGGAGGAGTAGGATAGGTGGGAGTGGGGGTACAGAGTGAGAGAGTGGGTGGGACCAGGAAGGATAGAGGGAGGAGGCTGTGATGGAGATTTAACTTGAATTAATAAATAAATGTTTAAAAAAATGTTTAAAAGTATTTGTTGGTGAAGCCCCTGGAACCAGTAGTTTTTCTTCATAGGAAGATTTTCAATTAAAAATCAGTGTCTTTTTCTTAAAGGTATTGTCCCCAGTGATACTTAAAAATGAAAAAAAGAACCATTATTTGGACTGAAAGGGAGAGCTGTTGGGGGGAAAAATAAATACCTTAAACTAAAAAAAAAAAAAATCACAAAAAAAAGAAGGGAAGAGGATGGGGAGGTTGAGGGGGAGGAAGGTGGAAGGGTGGGACTGGAGGGGGGAGTAGGGAAGGGATTGTGATTGAGATGTAACTTGAAGAAATAAAAAATAAATTATTAAAAAAAAATGAAATGTGAAGCTCTGGCCTCTTGATACCAACCGTCTTAAACTGTTTAGGATAGTTAAGAAATACAAACTCCTACTCATGCAAGCGTGTCATTTTGTTAGCTACTATGACAGTCTATCACAGATATTCTCTAAGCTACTCAGAAATCAAGTTGTTAAAAGACAAGCAACATTTGCTTATCTAAATACAAGAGATGGATAGGGCATCTTCAAAAACCCCAAGAGATCTGCAGAATATGGCATTCAAAGATGTGGTCTTAAATTAAGATTTTTTTGATATCGAGACATATCAGCTTCTGACAGCACCCCTATTCTACTCCAAGTAGAAGATGAGCATCGAAGAATCTCCAGTGTGAGATGGTTGAATTAGTGGCAAGCCTATCTCTTGGCATGAAAAACCCCTTGCTTCAACTGTAGACAGACTGCTGTCCAAAAAGGACAAAACTTGGTAGCAGGGAAGTCGACAGCCTAGCTCTGCCAAGACAAGATAGGTAAGTCCTTCATAATCCCTGCTCTACAATCAATGTCTGTCAGAGAAACAGGACCAAAAGGCTGAAGATTGATGCTGTAACGTATGGAGAGAAAACAGGAACTGTCCAGGCAGCCACTGATATGTCATTTCTTAGTCTTGGATGATGCAGGCCCTGCATTTCCTACATAATCAGATATATTTATCCCTCTCGGATCTCTGAGGTGGTTGAAGAATAGATAGCTAGAGTCTCATAGTTAAATTTTGAGTTGTTTAGGAATTAAGAGGGTGTTCTGGATCTAAGAAGATGTTTTTAAAATAGTGATGCAAGTTAGTATGAAAGCTGAGTCAGTTATAGAACTTTAAAATCATGGAGATGGTTAGATGGTAGAATGTTAAAGTCAGGGGCCAAATATGTATGGACTTGACATTGGGAATGTATGCTGGACCATTTAACTCTCATAAATGTGGTGTATTTATTTCTGTTGTTTTGTATAGTATTTACTGTTATAAGAAAAGGAACCATTTGTTGGACTGAAAGGGGGAGCTGTTGGGGGGAAGAGGGTGGAAGGGTAGGACAGGAGGGGGGAGTAGAGAAGGGATTGTGACTGAGATGTAACTTGAAGAAATAAAAAAATAAAGTATAAAAAAAATCAATGTCTTTAAATTTCAAAATAATAATAGTAATAATAATAAATAATAATAATAATAATTTCAGCCCAAATGAGTTGGATAACAACAAACAACAACAAAATAGACCCAGGAAAGCAGACCACACTATATTCAACAGAAGTCTTACTTAAGAAAATTAGTAAGTAGAGAAATCACAAACCAATAAAAAGATGCCTGTATTCATTCATTCAGTATGTTTTGACAGAGCCAATAAACATATTTTAAGTTTTTAAATTATGCTTTATTTGATTATTGTGTTTCAGTTTGAGGTTAGTAGTGATGTAAGAGTGGAAAGTATGGTATGCGGTGTGTGAGTGTGTGTGTGTGTCTGTGTAATACTCAATTTTTCTTTCCATCTTGTGGTTGTCATACATGGTGGCCAGTACATTTGTCTGTTGAGCTATCTAACCTACTTCATGTCTATTTTTTCTATTGCTCTCCTTTTTTTTCCATTATTTATTTGTTTGTTTTACATCCCTATTGCAGCCCCACTCTCTCCTCTCCTCTCAGTCTAACCCTCTCACTCACTTCCCCCATCACCTCAACCTCCACACCAACCTGCCCTGGCACATGAAGTTTATCATGACCTAGTGCCTCCTCTTTCACTGAAAATCACAAGCTAAATGGAATAAAGCTCAGAATTAGAAGCTAAACATTTTTTTTAATCTCAGGAAAATGTAATAACAAACCAATTTAGAAATTACAAGTAGTTTTACAATGGGCAATCTCTTTAAAGTCTGCCTGTAAGCCCAACACACCGAAGTAACTCAGGGCTGAGTACACAATGACTCACCTGCTTACCCTTTTAACATGACCCAACAACTAAGTCTTATCACATAATAATCACATAATATAGCCTGTTAGGGTCAATGTCATGTAGACTCTACCCTCTACCCTCTGTCTTCATTTTTGAGCACAATAAATCACAATTCCTTCACTTTGCATTTCATGTTATCTTCAATATTTCCTTTGAGTAACATAATCATCATTATTCTTGAAAGTTGAAAGTTAACAAATTTTGCATATTACAACTTCACTGTAAAAAACACTTTTCATTTTTGACTAATTTAAATTGAATTTATAAAATGACTTAAGCAGTGTTTTCATTTCTGTAAAATTGCTTCTTGACACCCATTAATCCAATACAATAACTATTTATAAAGGGTTTTCTTGTTGGTATTTAATATGGCATTATTGATCTAATCCATGTTTTCCTTCTTATGTTTACCTGCATTTTCATCATATTTTTATTGCTATTGAAAATCAATACTTTGTTCATTTAAATTCCAATAGTTCACCAATTAATTAAGTCTGTGTTATGTAAGGCTTGATTAAACAAGCTAGCATATTTAGGGAAAACTTTAATCCTAAAATTGTGGTAATAAATATTTTTTAGGATTTGGGGTTGAAATCTTTGTCTATATTTCATAATTCTTGTAAATATAAAAACAACGCTCATATTTTCTTCCTTTCTTTTATTTGTGAAGTGAAATAGTTTTAGCTAAAATGAAAACTGATCCTGGTAGTGATAGGCATGTATAAATGATTTTTAATTAGAATGTAACAAATTAAGTAATAACTTACTCACTATGTTAGTTATATGTTAGATAATTTTGTGTTTTATCTTCATTGTTAAAATGACTATCATGAAGGACTAATTCATTTAATTTTTTTTTTTTTTTTTTTTTTTACAAATAACCAAGTGTTTATGAAGATCTTTTATAAACCACTCTTACAGAATTCTTGGTCTATGTAAGGAATCACAATAAATCAGTTTGTGATATTTTAACTTTTTGCTTTACTTCAGTGAAACATATAGTATATCTTTAAGACAACATGCATTGTATTACTAATGTTGTGTATTTATTTATGAGCTCCATGGAACAGTTTTTTAATTTAGTTCAGATTGCAAATAAATTTGACTTCAGTAGCTTCAGGTATTGGTCCTATTATCAATGGATTCTGATAGACTTTAGGTCTTAACTATTTCAGCAATCTCTTCACATAAATTTGCAGATGAGTGTGTGGAATATGCACTTTCTTTTCTCTACATAATTATCTAGTTGTTTCAAATAATTTGTGGAGATGCACCTATGCTCCTAATTGATCTCTTGTGACATACATGTAAAAAATAGTTAGATCAAATAGATATTTATAAACTTCTCATTTATTAATCTAAAATATTTATTTTAGATTAATTTATTAATCTTTCATTTAGTCAAAGATAGGTTGTATATGCTTTATATTAATAATTTGCTTTACTTTTTGTATGCGTATTTTAGTTAAAGAATAGTGGATATTTTAAAAATTAAGGTTTTTTATCTATATCTAAGTAATGTATTCATATTAAATTAGATTCTATTTAATTTCTATCAAGAATAGTCTAATGATCCAATCTTATAGGTCATTTAGTAAATTTATTTACAGTTATTTTATGGTTCAATTTCAGTATAATTGTCATTACAGTAGTCCAATAGACTTTATAAGGCTTTTATCATCTGGGTTGTTTCCAGTTTCTAGCTATTACAAATAAAGCTGTTATGATCATAGTTGAGGAGGTCTCTTTGTGGCTTGGAATCTTTTGGCTGTATGCCCAGGAGTGATATGGCTGGGTCTTGAGGTAGAGCTAATCCAAGTTTTCTAAGATATCACCAGACTTATTTCCATAGAGGTTGTAGAAGTTTGCACTCCCACCAGCAATGGAGAAGTGTTCCCTTTTCTCCACAACCCCGCCAGCATGCCTTTTCAGTTTTTGGTCTTAGCCGTTCTGACAGGAGATGGAATCTCAGAGTCATCTTGAGTTGCATTTCTCTGATGATTAATGATGTTGAACATTTCTTTAAGTGTCTCTCAGCCATTAGAGATTCCTCTTTTAAGAATTCTCAGTTTAATTCTGCACCCCATTTTTTGATTGAGTTATTTGGTTTCTTGGTGTTTAATTTCTTGAGTTCTTTATAAATTTTGGATATTAGCCCTCTGTCAGATGGTTTGGTGAAGATTTTTCTTATTTTGTTCTAATGACTGTCCTTGGCCTTACAGAAGCTTTTCAGTTTCTTAAGGTCCCATTTATTGGGTTTTGGTCACCTTGATGAAATTTAAAGGATTTTACTTCAATGATCTTGATAATGTCAACTTCCAAATGTTCCACAGGTTTGCAAAAATTTAGGATAGACTCATGAAACATGAGCAGCATATGGTCTATTCTTCTACTTCATAAAAGTCATGTTATATTGATGTCTTTTCTTCTTTTCTTCCAAATATTGAGACAATAAGGTAGTACTATTTTGGCCTTTTTCTTTGGAATATACTTTACAACTGATAATTTAAATGAACAATGTTTAGATACAAGCATTTTCCAATAATTTTTTGAAATTATTTTCTGTTTTAATATGGAATACATTTTCTGTTTTAAGGATGGAAGATGGCCAGAGTCTAAAAGCTCTTGCTGTGCAAGCTTGATTTTTTTTCCCCCATTATCTTAAAAAGGACAGTGTTATACATCCAAATCTCTGTCTAACGGGACACAAATGCTAGTTACCTAGACCAGCTGGATTCTATCAGTTCAGGCAAAGAAGGGATAAGATGTTGGTTTTTGACACATTCCACCATTTCTAAGTAAATGTCTAATACATACTTTGGAGCTTCGCTTCTTTGTTATTGACCACCTCCATGAAAAATTGATGAACTTAACATGATGCTTGTACCATTTGAGCAGAGATTCTGTGGCCAACATTTCTTCACACTTTTCCACACCACTGTGTGGTGCCCCAGCATCTAGATATCAGTACTCTATATTATTTTCCAAAGAGTATTTCTGGTTTCTGGATTCCACCTGTTGTTTAGAAGGTAAGACAGAAGAACAAATGGCTTGACATCCAAGTTCTCTGTTCTTTAATGTGTGTTTAACAAACTTTTTTCACTGTGTTAAATATCTTAGACAACTTTTTTCTTTATTTTTATTTTTTATATAATTTATTTTTTATTTCTTCAAGTTACATCTCAATCACAATCCCCTCCCTACTCCCACCTCCATTCCCACCTTTCCACCCTCTTCCCCTTCAACCCCCCATCCTCTACCCTTTTTTTAGCTTAAGGTATATCTCTTTCCCCCCAACAGCTCCCCCTTGCAGTCCAACAAATGGTTCTTTCTCTTATAACAATAAATACAATACAAAACAACAGAAATAAATAGGCCACAATTATGAGAGTTATATGGCTTAGCATACATTCCCAGTGTCCAGTCCATATGCATTTGGTCCCTGACTTTAACATTCTACTCTCTAACCATCTCCATGAGTTTAAAGTTCTCTATCTAACTCAGCTTTCATACTAACTTGCATCACAATTTTAAAAACATCTTCTTAGATCCAGAACACCCTCTTGATTCCTAAACAACTCAAAATTTAACTATGAGACTCTAGCTATCTATTCTTCAACCACCTCAGAAACCTGAGAGGGATAAATATATATGATTATATAGGAAGTGCAGGGCCCGCAGCTTCCAAAACTAAGAAATGACATATCAGTGGCTGCCTGGACAGTTCCCATTTTCTCTCCATACATTACAGCATCAATCTTCAGCCATTTGGCCCCGTTTCTCTGATAGACATTGATTGTAGAGCAGGAATTATGAAGGACTTACCTACCCTGTCTTGGCAGAGCTAGGTTGTTGACTTACCTGCTTCAAAGTTTTGTCCTTTTTGGACAGCATTCTGTATCTTAGACAACTTTTAATGCAGATGAGCTTGTTTGGTTCCCTCAATTTCAGAGGTTTTACTCCATCACTGGCTTGCTCTTTTCCATGGCCCCTCCTAGCTACTCTCCGTCGATTGCTCCCATGCCTCACACTATCGAATGGATAACTTCTTTTTCTTTGACTATTTTTGTCATATGCATGTATGTGCTGTGTCAATTTTTGTTTGGTGTTTTCTAGTATATGGTTTCAAGGCTGACAATTTTGCATTGGACAACCAATAAGGGGCTTATTCCAGTGAGAGTCTTATTTTCAGGGTAGAACCCAAAGAAAATGTCTCCCTTCCATGTTAACATGCCAATTGACAAAAATCATTGTTCCAGTCTTCTTTATGCAGCTAATTCTAGGAAACTGCACAGCAGTCTTACTGGTATTTTGATGATCTTTCCACCTCTTGTCTAGAATCTTCCCTGAGCGATCGATGCAGGAGCTGCGATGCCTATCCATTGGGGCAGGAATCCCAAAATATGTTGACCTCACCATTTCAAAAATTTCTAAATTCCATATGAAATCATGACCGTTTAATCACTGAACCCTTTCTAGTCACCACTTTATTAGTGGTGAGGGTCCACAGTCCAGAACTCCTCTTGGACGGACTCAGCCTTAGGCTTGTCTTCTTTGACCTATAGGACACAAGGAACAAGTACAGTGCCCTCATCCAGGTTAGATTTTGCATCTTCTCATTGCCTTTTATAGTATTAATGTTTGTGATAAATTAGTATGATCTTAGCGTGAATCCTGCTAGGCTTATTTAACAACCACCACCACAAAGACAGGCATAGACACTCTGTTCAGATATAAATAATTCTGATGTGAGGATGCTGATATGCAGGGCTTCAGTACAAGCAGGGGAAATCTTTGTGAGGCTTGTGTATGAAAAGTAACTCACTTTCCTTACATAGGCAATGGTATCTGGATTTTTTTTCTTTATTTAGACTAGCAGTCTTCTTGCTCATTTCAGTACCATCTAAAAGCCATTAGCCTCCACCTCTGGTATGCTAGTCCTGTAGTTTGGCACTAGGCCATAAGGAGTAAAGCAGGAACACATGTGATAATGAGGGTTCTATGGATGTGTTTTCCCCCTGTGGAGCCGCACAAACAATAGAATGTTGAGGAAAGCAGCTTCTGCTGTGGTTACTTCAATCGAGTAAGCACAATTTATGCATGAGGCCACTATAGAAAGGCTTTGGTTCTGGGAAGCTGTGTATTAGAAATATGATGAGCCGGCTGGAAGATGTTCAGCAGTGAACATCAGGAGTAATTAAGGGAATGGAGAGATTGATTTATGAGAAAAGATTAAAGGAGCTCAATCTGTTTAGCTTGGCTAACAGACAACGAAGTAGGGGATATGGTAATTGTTTACAAGTACTTACAGGATGTAAATATCAAGGCTAGGGGAGAAATGCCCAGACTGACATCAGAAAGCCTGAACCACTCCCAGTTAATAAAGAGGAAATTGAGGTTGACAGCCATCCAGTATTTGATGATCGTTGAGACGTTTAGGCAGAAAGTTTCTCTAAGGACAAAGTCAGAAAATAAACTCTGGGATATTTATGTGTGGAATGGATTTTTCTGAATCTAAAGAAGTTTCATGTTTGTTATCAATTTTATTTGATGATTATTTAAACTGAACTATCATATGTGGTAAAGTGAATTTCTGCATGGTTCAGATGAACCACAATATTCTAGAAAGTTATTACATGAAGTTTTGAAAACATCTACTATATATGATTCTATTCTGAAGATAATTTTAATTTTCAACTTACATATTTTACCTACTCTTAGCAGTTTTATTAGCAACCATTTCAAAAGCAGGTGTTGCAAAGTGAATATACTACTGTCATGTTCTTTGTTTCACTCCATTTTTGATAAATGCTATTGAATTTTTCATTAAAATCAGTAATATAGGAAAAAATCATACATAGATTGGAAGGATTTTAAGTGCCTACCTTTATTATTGTATTCATATGAAAATATAGGAGAATAATGTTTGTTGACTTTTGAGACCAGTTCTTCTGTAGTCCAGGCTGACCTTGAACTCATGTTTCTCCTGCCTCTGTCTTTGAAGCCCCAAAAGTGCATATGTGTGTGCCATCCAATATGGATAAACATTGTGTATGCGCTCTCATTTATTCTTTCATTACCACTAGTGACTGAAACCTGAGCTGCAGGTATGCTGTGGCTGTAAAGATATAATGATACTTCCATTAACATATGAACAATGTCTTGAAAACCTCTCTGAACAAATGATCATGGTGAGAAGGGAGCAATTCAAATAAATTGTTACAGCTGACATGCACCAACGAAAGGAAAATAGCATATTATCTTAGTCATTAATTGAAATTTGTAGCAATATTAATATAGAAGTGCTTCTTAAATTAATAGAGAAAAACACGCAGCAGCCTATATGAATTTAAAATTGCTGTATCTAAAATCCTAGAAACATGATAGCTAAATAACTCATAAATAGGTTATGAAAGAGGTTTGTGAATTAAAAAATATGTCTCTAGACTGAACTACTTATAATGATTTAGCACTACAGCAACTCTAATGTGCCTGGTGTATACTTGAGCAGGTATACATGCAATTATTTTTTCTATGTTTCTACCAACTTTAAATGCCAATTCTAGTATTTTAAATCAATATTGTGTACTTTAAAATATGTAAGTGGTATTTTTAAAGTATGCTCTCTCTTTTTTCATTTATTTATTTGTTTGTTTGTTTATTCACTTTATATCCTATTCTCACCTCCTCCCTCATCTCCTCCCAGTCCCTCATATATTTCCCCCTCTATCCCCCTTCCCCTTCTCTTCAGAGAAAGAAATCCCCTTGGGCAGGACTAGCACATCCTCTCTCCCACTGAGGCTAGAGAGTTAGCCCAGCTGGGGAAGAGATCCAAAGACAGGCAACAGAGTCAGAGACAGCACCAGCTTCAGTTGTTAGGGGACCCACATGTAGACCAAGCTGCACATCTGCTCCTTAAAATTTTACATTTTCATTTATTTATTTGTTTGTTTGTTTGTTGTTTATTCATCTGGACTGTTTAATTTGAAGTAAGTAATCAAAACCACATATTCCCATTGCCTAACAATACTTGTACCTATAAATATTCAAATAATATTGGTGCATATTACCTGCTTATGTCAGGATAAGAAAGACTATTTTAAATATACATACATATTCCATAGCATATACCAGATAGCACACAATAGATCTCTCTTTCTGTGTCTCTGTCTCTGTCTCTGTCTCTGTCTCTCTCTCTCTCTCTCTCTCTCTCTCTCTCTCTGTCTCTTGTGCCTTTCACTAACACTCATACACACACAGGTGCACATCCTTTAAGTCTGTCACACACACACTGGTACAACACATACCTTTCTGTGACACAGCAACTCTCTCTCTCTCACACACAAACACAGGTTTTCTATCATTCACACCTACATACTGTTTTTACCTCCCTCACACTCACACACTGTGTTTCAAATACATTCACACTGTTATTAGTTCCCACATACACACAGATGCACACAAAATACCCATTTGTACAACTACTTTGCATCAGGGCTACCTTGAGAACATTTTCGCCTTAATTGAAAATTTCTGACATTTCAAATTATACATAAAGACTCACAATACATTTAATCATATGATTTAAAAAATAATTTAAGCTAAATTGAGAATTTTATGTAATGTACAAAAGCATTCCTTTAGGAATATTGTTCATAGATAAAAAGAACTCATACAAAATATATTGTAGGATGTTGAGTTACAGTGGAAATGCAGCTCTGCAACTCAAAGTTCCCATAAAACATACAGCAAACACTCATGTACTTGTCAAATAACAAAATTTTGTGTGCTGACTTGTAGGTGAATATTCAAATTAAAGTGGATAACACAACAAAATACATTCAATGCCAACTTAAATGTGCAGAAACATTGTTATGTACCACAGTTACAGGAGAGTAGGAAAAGACAAGAGCTAGCAGGATTTCCAAATGTGAAGTATTGTTGTTGAGATTAATAAACTGCACACCTTTCACTACTTAGATGTATTAAAATTGGTGTTTACCATGTTCAGAGTATTACTAGGCTTTCTGATATCATTTCTTACATGTCTCTTGATACATCCTCCAACGCATTTATCCAAAACTGATTCCTCCAGGATTAAGAGTGTAGTTTGAAGTATTACAATCATTATTTCAATCAAACTTGATGAATGATAGATCCTGTGCACAGTGTCATGCTTTAGGAAATGCTTGTAATGAATCCACATGGATTTGTCTATGTTCACAATGGAAAGTAAAGAATGCTATCTACTGCAGAGAACTGAGACCTTAATTCCGATCCTTTAAAAAATTGTTAATCTAGAATGGAGTTGCTGTCTGACATCTGTGAATTTCTACCAAGAATTAGCAGAGAGACCAAATAAAAAATGAGGAGTTGCAAAGATGACCAGTTGGTAAATTGCTTGGTGTGCAAGCGGTAATATCACATTTCAGTTCCATTGAACACATTCAAAAGCTGATAGAGCTACATTTTCTTTAATCCTATAATTTTTAGGCCCCAGTACAAGAGGAAGCTCTTAGCTCTCATGTGACTGGTGAACTGAGGGGGTTTGATATGTGGGGGCTCACCTCCTCCAAGGAGAAGGAGAAGGAGATGGGGAAAAAGAAGGGAGGGTATTACCTGGAGGGGAGAAGAGAGGGTACTTTGTAACTTGAAAAATAAATTCATAAAAAAATGCATATGCTCTTTCTACTTGCTTGCTTTCTGCTAGCCTTTTTCTGTATTATATAGTTCAGGACTACTTACTATTGAGGGAATATTGCCACCCTCAGTAGGTTCTGTCTTCCCATATCAACTAACAATGAAGACACTTCAGCATTCCTATCATCCTGATCTGAATAATCTCTCAACGGATATCCTTTTCTCAAGTGATTCCAGATTGTAGTAAATTGGAATTTAAAATTAACTATCAAAGGAGCTGAAATCAACCACTGGTGTCCACAAACACAGGTACAGACAAAGCCAACCAAACTCAAATATGTACACACAATACATACACCAAAGACATACATCTAATATGAACACACAGCCTTATTACTTCTTAAAATATCAAACCTCTTTGAATACTGATGAGTTTGTCATTGCATAGAAGATAAACACTCCAAGAACATGTACTAATGCTAGTCTGTGCCATGGGCCATACTAGGAGAAATAGATCTGTCTATACTCACCTTAGTGAGTGTCTTAGATTACCTGGACCATAAATTATAGGGAGAAGGTTTTTTTTTTTAATTTTTCTGGTTTGACAAGCAGCATCCAGCATCAAATACTCACTTTCTACTGGATGCAGTAACTTCAATTTTAAGCTTGGAAGGTTGCAATGTTCACAAGAACATAATTTCTAGATGCTTGAAGCTCAGTTCTTGAAATTATATGTGCCAGGACTTGCTTGGATACTACCTAGACTACAATATGGTCAGAGAGTCTTTCCATATGCTGATAGTTTGATCCAATGCTTACTCTATATGTGTAGAGGGTAGAAAGAAATATGATATTCAGCAGGTACATCTGGAGCATAACATATCTGAAATGAAATGTGAATTTCAAAATCAAGAACAGAAAAAATGAATTTACTCATGCTATTTGGTTGCTTTCTGCTAGCTTTATCTTTTTTTTAAAGATTCTTAAGAGATAGGAATCTCCTCTCTTTTGTTTTGATAATGACCTCATTCATTAATTTCCTTAGTGAAGTTTCTGTACTTAAACATACTGTATGACAATGGAATTAGTTCCAATATTAAACCCTGCTGGTTAAAAGAATTCTACCTCATGAGATATGTGTATTCAGAAACAAAATCATGGATCTTCCTAAAACAGCATTCTCAGTATTGAATCATAAAATTGATAGCAAAAGGAAAATAGAATCAAGTATTTCTAGTTTCTATTTTATGATTTAGCTAAGGAAATGCATGGATGGTTGATAGGCCAGATTCAACTTTATGGATAAACTTCTCTGCTGAAGAATCTGGGAAATAGATGCTGAGTTTGAATGGAAGTAGAGATCAAATTTAAACCTGAAATTAAATGAGATGAGTTTTAAATCTGAAAATAGAGATGAATAGTTTAAACACACTTTCATTGTTTACTTACTTTCAGATGTTTTAACAGTTTCCGGGGAGGAAAGACAGATCTCTCCTTCTGTGTTCTAATTCTAGGGTTACAGTTTCTTCGAGACTCACTGTGGTGAAATTCTTCAGGCTAAGTGCAAACTGGACAAATTGTGTCCTATTACTATGAAGTGGTTTCTCCTGAAAGAGACCTATGGCCTGTCGCTAACCCTGCCCTCTTGCTAAATGTGACTAGACTGTCATTATGACTCTGTTCCCTTCAGCAACACATTCAACATATTTCTGGAATCCTTAGAATTTTGAAATTTTTAGCATTTCTCAACCATTTCCCTATAATAAATTTGAATTATGATTATAAGACAAAACACAAAACACTTACCCATTAATTCACTAAAATGTAAAATAAAGAAAAAATTACAATAAAGCAACTGAAAACAGCAAATAAAAATGAATATGTAAATTTGTCCCATAGAGTTGTTCTAACACTGTAGAGTAAAGGGAGACAGCTGAAGAAAAACACTGGGCTTGACTCTAGACTGTTCAGTGAGTCTTGCATCTGCATATCCACGTGACACTACATATATATGTCAGAGTTCTGAGATTCCAGGTCTGCTGGGCTTTTCTGAGTTTACATGGAAAGAATAGAAGAGAAATGCATGAAAGCATGGCTTCTATATCTGTAAAGTATTATGAAATACATGCCTTCCCTACTACAAACTGCCAAAATGATTATCTTATCTTCCTACACCACTATTTTTTAGGAATAAAAAAGCAAAAAACAGAAAACAAATAAACCATTTTGTTTATTTTATCAAAGTAAAAAAAAAACAATAAAAAGAGAAAAAATAGAAGAAACATATAAAATGATCCAAAAGTCTAAGAAGGATAATATGCCATGGATTAATGCTTGTGTTGCCAAGAGGTGAAATTGCGGTCAAAGATTCAAAAATTTTGTCCAAGGCCTCACAGTGACTGAGGGGGCCATCCCAACAATCATATCTGGTTAAACTCAGTTTTTTCTGTGGCTGCTGTGGTTGACAAGTTTTCAAACCTCCACATAGGAATGAGTTGTTGCAGCTAAGTCCAAGCAGGAGCTGAGGGCATTGCCTTAGCTAAGTGTGCTTTGTTGACATAAACAGAATGAGAGTTTACAATAGATCAGTAGAAACCAGGCATGAGGGGACTCATGTAAGATTATTAACTACTTCCCTGCCTCAGACAAAGTGTACAGTATTTAATGAAGAAAGACAGGCCTCTTGTAATTCACTGGAAGACAAAGAACACACCTGCTGGAAGGAAGTTATTGATACAATGCTACAACTGGGCAGATTAGATCGATAAAATAGGATGGAAATGCTAATTGCCTTAAATATTAATTTGATAGATAATCTGTTGGACAGACTAAATAAATAATTAGATCTAGCCAATAAACTACAGAACTGTTATCATAAGGAATTCAAATATGGTATGGATGTTTATGTCAAATTGAAGCAGAATGTAAATGAGAAGAAAAAGGCCAATACTAGGACATATGTGATATGACATGTGGAAGATGACATCATCAGAAATCATCCAGTGGAAAAGAGCTTAGCAAGTTTTGCTAGAAAATAATTGTTAAACCTCTTTCATTGCTACACAGCCCAGAGTCGAGCACAGGTTAAAAATGGGTTTCTTGGTGGTGGATATAGATAGCACTGTTTGGATTTGGTTCTCCTTCCTGGAAGGAGACTTTCAGGTTTCTCTTTGGAAACCAATAATTCCCATTTAAGCCTCATGGTTTGAGATGAATATCTACAACCCAGCATAGCCCTACTGAAGTAGCTCAATGAATCCCACCTTCCAAATAGAGAAAATTTACCTGTGGAATCGTGCAGTCAGAACTCAGAACTCCTAAGGTATCACTGGTTGGTCAGATGGTCCATACTCCTGTGTCCACACTACTATCTTTTGAAGGAGAGATGTACTTTTTCTCTGGACATTATGTTGTGAGGTTTGAAGCCCAGAGGCAGCAGTACACATGTGGCTCCTCTAAGAAGTCCAATGTGAAGATAGCATTGAGTTCAGAGGAAAGGCACAGAAGATTGCAAAGAAATGGAGCTTGAAGCAGAATGATGAAGCATGGAGTTCAGAAACCAACCACATTTAAAGATAATGCTTTTCATTAACTATTCAAATAAGACAGTAAGTCAATTTCTTGCTTTTTCTTTCATCTTCGAGTATCATTAGTGTCTTATTCTAAACAGTAATAAAACAATTCCATTTTTCATTTATGAACATAGAAATAACAGCACTACAGTTGACTAGATCTCTGTAAATGAAATTTCTGTTCTCCATCTATAACTTGCTAATATATTGAAAACTTGTGATATGTCTCAGTGTATGTGACTTTTGACATTTTCTTTTTCTCTTTTATTCCTCTTTCATGCTTTTCTCTTTGCTACTATCACCTATTTAATGCTATATCACTATGTTATTGCCTGTGTTTTCAAGCATAAAACAAATCTTTATCTCATTGTTAAAGATTTTCTGAAGAATAAGAATAACACAGAAATAAATACTTTCATTGATCAATGTCATAAGTATTCCAGAGTCTCCAGTAAAGTGCTGACAGAGCTCAGAGACTCCACAAGATCCTTCTGTAAATGTTGTAGACTCACCAGCATGCTATGAAATTTAGAGTTGGTTTTCTGACCCCATTCATTTCCTTTTGTCTTCTACTAAACACATGTTTCTTCTCAGTGGTTCAGTCACATGGCAATTAATGTAGATGGTGTTGGTCTCCCACATTCCTATGTACATTATGGACTCATAATCCATACCTGGAAATCTCAAGTTCCCTTTATCACATGGTTTTCCAAAGAACATATATAGAGCATTGCACCAAGGCCAGAGAAACTTTTATATTCCATACCTAAAATGGAAGTCTGTAGACTTAAAGGGGAGATGTTGGGGGAAGGTCTAATGACATTGTTTCTGATAGGCTGATTTCAATGCTGAGCTCTGTTTACCACAGCTTCTGTGGCATTCTATTGATTGGTTAATAAAGGTCACTGATGGCCAATTAGCTGGGCAGAAAGAGTATAGGAAGGTGGGACTTCCTGAGATTAGAACAGGAACCCTGCATTTTACACAGAGAATTAATTCATTACAGACAGGTGCAGGAAGAAGGAGGACACACACCATGGGCTATAAAAAATAAAACAGGTTTATTCTGTGTTGTTCTGGCCTTTTGTAGATTAGGTTGGCCTCAAACTCAAAAGGAACCGATATGTCTCTGCCTTTGTTTCCCACATTTTGGGATCAAAGGTATGCATTTATATATTTTTCTTTCCTTTTCTTCTTTCTTCAGAGATTTAATTTCTTTTTTTTTTATAAATACTTTATTTTTTTTTCTTCAAGTTACATCTCAGTAACAAAGCCCTCCCTATTCCCCCTTCCTAACCCGCCCTTCCACCCTCTTCCCTCCAGAGGTTTCCCCTTTCAGTCCAACAGCTGGTTCCTTCTCTTATAACAGTAAGTATTATACAAAACAATAGATATAAATATGCCACATTTATGAGATTAAATTGGCCCAGTATACCTTCCCAATGTTCAGTTTATACCTATTTGGTCCCTGACTTTAACATTCTACTATCTACCCAACTCCATGAGTTTAAAG